>APFE030979670.1:79765-92350 GCA_000404065.3 Pinus taeda
TCTACAAGCTTCAAAGTCACATCAAGCGAGCCTGAGCCCAACCTGCCATACCAGATTCAGAGTTGTAGCCAGAAACAAAGATGCCTCTAAGCATGCCTTCAGTTGGTAATCTGGGACACTTTCTCTAGCAGAAGACTTTAGCTTCTTGCTAGTTTCAGAAGAATTCTAGGAACAAAATTGGGGACACTTCCTCTAGCAGAAGACTTCATTTTCTTGCCAGTTTTGGAAGAGTTCCAGGAATTGCATTAAGCATTCCAGAGTTGTTGGTCATCCTTAAACCATCACAGGCTGAGACTTCCCTTTTTAGGTTGAAGTTCTCCCTTTTATCCGGGGTGAGACCTCCCTTTATTGGTTGAAGGTTTCCCTCTTCATAACAATAGGAGCACTTCCTCTAGCAGAAGACTCCAGCTTCTTGCCAGTTTTGGAAGAGTTTTGGGAATTTCACTAAGCATTCCAGTGTTGGTGGTCATCCTTAAACCACCGCCCTTTATACCAACATTTCAGAGAGCACATTCAGCCTAGTGTTGCCATGCATTTTTGCACATTTTGTATTACAGCTCTCTTCTTGGAATCATACATAACCCTTCGGATTAAGGGGGGGAATGTTGGACACCTAATCCTCAATGGGTTAGTGTGGAGCCGAGTGGACAAAAGGAGTCCAAGAGACCTTGGGATGAGAAACCCAACGGTCACATAATGTACTATAAATGTATATCTCTTGTTAATAAAAATAGTACTCACATGATTTATATTTCCTATTGTTCTTGCTCCCGTCTGTGTTTAACAAACAACAACACTCCTCATGGCATCATGACATCAAATAGCAACAACAACAAAATCTCCTCGAAAAACAACAACAAACTCCATGAACATTACTCTCAACTAGCAGCAGTAACATACAACTCAACAACAACATGAGAAACAAAAAAAATATGATGAGTAGTAGCACTCTCTCCATTAGTGGCATAGAATAACTATCAGAAACACTAGTATAACACAAGCAACAAAACATCGTAAGAATAAATAGAAACAACATCACTCAACTTGACAATACCAACTACATCAACCTCATTCTCATCCAAACCAACAACAACATAGAGTAGCAAAAAACAAATGAACACATCTCACATTATAAGGTATGCCTCAAACTATTATGGCAATGAACTATGGATCGATGAAACAATAAATTTGATCAGAAAAACTCCTACTACTATCAACATATCACGTCATTGGTAACCACAAAACCATATATGCATAATGCCAACAATTAAGCAACAACCAATAATCTTCAACATGGAGCAATAATGAACCATAAGAAGATCTACTAATTGTAGCATAGGCCAAGTAACCACCAATATCCTCAATGATAGCAATGAACATAGGTTAGAGATCATGTGACCAATGGATCAATATCTAATGGCACTAATATCACATCATATGTAACAAAAACTAGCAACAATAAAGAATCCATATGCATGCATATGGAGCATAAACACCACCAACATAGATGAATCATAATTTTCTCATCTACATATGTATTTTGGCTTCTAATCATTTTAACTAATTCACGAGTGCTCAAAATAACCATCAATCTGAAAGTAATCAACTGCATGCAACTCATATAAGGCATATCAACTCAAGGAAGTTCCCTTGAACCTCCAATAGCTCCTGCAATGGCCAATGTTAGAAAAATATGTCATCATGAGAAACATAGCAACCTCCTCAAAACAATCTCATGGACCAAGATTCCATCAATAACCACTAGAAAATGAAACCATGTGAACTTCTTCCCATGCACATGTGTCATCTCTATATAATCTCCAACAACAAAAAACTATCAATGCTACAAAATCATAATAACCATCTACAACATAATTCTCACTCAAACTTTCCAATATGGCAGAAATTTTAATGCTTTTCATGTAATTTACATTGCTACCATATGCTCCCCCTGAGACGATGCATGCCTCAGTTTTTAATGGGATTGATTTTTTGCACCTTTCTTCTCCGTATTTTGTGTGGATTCCCTCTAGCATGTGGATCCTTTTCTATTCTTTTCCCTTTTAGCAAATCATGAGGTGCTTTCTTGAAGGCCTTTGGAGGACTAGTTCTTTGTATCTAATATTTTCTCCTCCAAGGTTGTCCTTGTATTTAATGGATGGGCTACACTTTTTGTAGGCATTCATATACTGTATTTGTAAGCAAATGCCTTTTGGCCAAGGTTACCACACTTGAAACATTAAACATTAGTAAAAACTCTACCTTGGTTTGCATTCTTCGACATCAATCTTTTTTATCATGCAAAGTATTTACATTCAATTGCCCTATGTCTAAAACGATTGCAGGAAAAATAATAACAATATAATAAATTTTGATACCTTTTATTGCATATTCTAGGACCATATTATGGAATTCATGAGGAATTGCTAAGCTCCAATGTCCTTCTATTCATGGGATTGTAAATATTTTAGCGATTGAATCTCCTTTTCACTAATCTCCCAAAGGTATTTCTCTTTTAGTATCAAGCTAACCATTTACATAATCTAGGGTAGGAAGTTATATGCTCCATCCAACCTATCCTCAAATATGAAACTAGTTATTTATATCTCTAGATGTAATAATTACATCCCTATGTGAAGTCCTTTTGGAATCCTTAAGAATTAAAAAATCAATTAATGGTTTATAGACCTTCTAGGATATCCTATGGACCTATGTTTTATTCCTTTGAAAATCACACAATTTTTATTTTCATATTTCTATAGTCTCCCTCTCTCCCACCAAATAGTGACCTCCACAAATCACTCCTAGTTTCAATATCTAAAATACTAGTGTTGTTCTTCATACCCTTTTCCACTAGAAACTAATACAACTCATATGTTCCTATCTACCTTTAGCTGTCACTCTAAACATATGGTAGACTAATCCTCACGCATATGTTTCTAGACCTTTTAAACAACTCCATGACTATTATATGGCAAAAATTTTATGGTTCCTTCATGTAAAATTGATTCTCTAATGGATTGAATTGTCTAATTGACTTTATTCTAGTTCAAGAACCCAATAATGACTTGTACTCTACCTTAACAAATTAGCATATGGGAATGAATATCCTTGGAAACATATGAAAATGGCTATCCCATTTTCTTTTAGAGGCCTTGACACACTTGTTGGGTTGTGTTGAAAATTCACTTAAATTATATATATTTATTTTACTTTATTACATTTCCTTCTAGCCACTATTCTATACACATATTTTCTGTTATCTCTAGCATTGTCTACCTAGGTTGTAAAATTATCTTTCATGCACAATCAACTATCCATTTTTTTTACTTCCATTTGATCTATATTATTTCATTCTACATGCATATAGTTATAAGCTATCACATCTCTTCTAAGAGATATGATACTACCATTTAATCTAGTTTGTTTCCATTTTGCATGCATATATTTTCAACATTTTCCATTTATTAATAAAATTCAAGTTTCACTGTGTAATTTTTTTTTAATGAATTAATTCAACACATATGCCAACAATTCCATGATATCTTGAAAACATCAAATACTAAGTACAAAAATTTCCATGATCATCATCGGGTGCCACACAAGTTTCAAGTGGGAGACAAGGTTTGGTTGCATTTGTATAAGGAATGCCATGCATGGGCCCATCAAAAGCTTTAACCACTTTTCTATGGACATTACACCATCAACAAGGATATGGGTGACAATATTTTTGAGCTAAGTATCCCCCCTCCCTTTCCTTGGCCTGCACCCAGTGTTCAATCTAGATTAACTTTGACCATACATTCCAACATTGTTGGACACCTCACGAATCATAGAGTAGTTGAAACTAATAGATATCAATCTATATTTCATTGAATAAGACACAATTTATCAGATCGTCGACATACATATTAAGAGAAATTGCCAACAAAGGATCTAGTTGTATCAGGTTGTCAAAATAAAACAACTCTTACACCAAGGCAAGTGGCTTACTAGGAGCAAATCTCATCAGAAGCTTACCCATCTATAGGAACTCAACGCCATGAAGACCATGGATTCCAAAGAGTACATGATGGATCTATGTGGATATTAGTGGCTACCAACCTATTCCATTAGATCACAACATATTTTTTCTATTTCCCCAGTTTTTTGTTTTTGGTATTTTTTAGGTCTTGAACTTCCAAAGCCATTTTTAGGCCCTAAAAGATTTTTTTTTGGGAAATGAGTTGATGAAAATGTTATAATTTTTCAATATTAATAAAATGTACTTATTGGATAGACCTTTCCAATGGGCCATAATGCACGACAAATGAATATTGTATGCCAAAGTTATGACCCTGGGAAGTTTGCGTTCCAACATACACCATCGAGACTGAAAAACCTTTGGCACTACGTCTTTTAGGGTTATGTTTTTATAAGTTTAAGGTTTCTTGTTACTTATTTCCAAGCCTAATTGTAACACAATTCAGTGAAGGCGCGTAACCATCACATCCCTTCTGAAAAATAAGATACCACCATTCGAGCTAGTTTGTTTTCATTCTACATGTATATAGTTTCAACATTTTCCATTTATTAATAGAAGTCAAGTTTCAATGTATCTTTGTGTTTTGCCTATAAATCTATATATAAATGTGTTCCTTCGTAAATTTATATGAATCATTGTTGTTGACCTATATGTGCAACTATTTCATGGCCACGTATGACTGAATCTTTTGCTTTCGCTCTATCTCCCACAAACAGTTGTGCATGGTAATCATCATATGGCCCATATGTACCTATAATCTATTTTGAATCTCTATGTACTTGGACATATGTGAAATTCTAAGAGAATTCTAGTTCTTTACATGATATTCTCTTATATCATGTTATTATTATAATTCCAACAAATTGGTTAATTACTTCTTACCATATCATATATATTTAATAAATAAAAAAGTAGACGAGATTTTAACATGTAACAAAAAATAATAGTTGAATCAGATTAAAACCTCTAATCTCAGTCACATGAACACAAGAATTATTCCCTTACAAATTTGTCATTTAATTAATTGAAGCTTATAATATATGAGGGCTCCCTTCTTGGTATAATTTCCTAATGATGAAAAATAACAATGTAATAAGAACTTGTAATTAATTCAATTAATCAAATCATTGTACTATCCTTTGATTTGCTCACTAATATAGATTATTCCCTTGTTTCCCCTTGCACTCCTCCTCGAACCATACTTAATTGGATGAAAGTAATTCTCCACCCAATCATTGAGGTCTCACTATCTCACTATGTCTCATACTCAAAGTGCATCTTATCCCTTAACCTAGCCTTCCTTTTATAAGCTTTAGTTATTGTTTGAATCCACAACCGTAATCCCTATGGTGATTGACAATTGAGATTATTTCTCAACATCAATTTCGGTCAATGTTTGAGGTTCATTTAATTTACTAATTGAAATAATCTTTGAATTTCATTATATTAACTCAATTTGTCTTATAAAATCCAATTACTTTAATCATGGAAGTAATTGTTAAGCTTAAGGGTTAATTAGGCTACTTGCACATGCCTAGAAACTTAGGTGTGACATGGCTTGTGTCACCTAGTTTATTCAATAAATTAAAGTTGGAGGATTTAGAGTTTAGCTAGAATGTTTTATTGCTAATTTGTAGTAGTCAAGGTTAGTTATCTTAGGTTGTTTTAAGTTAAACTAGTTCCAACTTTTGGAGGAACTAGTGGAAGGTCGGTTAAGCAGTGGGATTTCTGTAAAACTCAGTGATCATCTAGTTAACTAATCAATCACCCCAAAATAGCTAGGCCATTCATAGAATTCGAGTTCTCGGGCCTTGGTGGAGATGCCAAGGTAGTGTACATCAATTGTAGACTAGTATTAATTGTACATGTGTTACATGCAGTGAGATGATCAAAATAAGGAATTGTGCAATCCATTTTGGAGAAATTCCTAAATAATATGGGTCTAATTTCTCAACGAATAATGCAAGAAAATAGGAGCTTAAGTAAAGGCCTAATTTGGCTAAGTCTAGGTCAGAGATTCTTAGTGAGTAGAGGGATGGGTTATGCACTTGCAAGCTTTTCTAATTTGAGAAAAGCAATTGTTACATGTCTTTATTCATCAAATTAATTCAAGAAGACATTGGGAGTTTTAACAGTTTACTTTCCTTGTGAAATATACTATTTGCATGTGTGATTTATTATTGCATGTCTGAGATTTTTGTTCTAAATTATGAATTAATGTCTGTGGAGAAGTACAATAGTTTTGTGTCTTATGAGTTTCATTAGAAATTCATAAGGAGATGCAAATCTACATTGTAATTTCTACATGGTATTGAAGCAAGACTCACAATAGAGAGAATTTCGAATTTGTTCCTCAAGAGGTTTGAATTTGGAATTCAGTGTAGTAAGATATCTTTAGAATTGAGAATATGGCCTTCAATGGACTAAGGCTAGAGTATGCCTTGAAAGGAACCTATAATCATGGAAGGACCGCAAGGAGGTGGTATTGGAAGGCAATGGATTTCTCGGATACATCAAGGAAAATGTTACAAAACCAGTAGAATTTGATGCCCAAAACCTTGCTCAATGGAATAAATATTTATCTAAGGTGAGGAGAATAATATTGGAGGGAGTACAAGATCAAATTACCTCAAATCTCCATGGAAAAGAAACTTTGTTCACAATGTGGAAAGCACTGGCAGAATTGTTTGAGAATAATAGTTATCACAGGAAGCTAGTGATCAAGGATAAAGTTTGAAGTATCAACATGCAAAAGAACGAAACTATTATGCAGTATCTAAGAAATTTCACACAATGTCATGATGAACTTGGTAGGGTCAGTGTTAATGTTCCTGAAGAAGACTTAATAAGCCTAGCCCTTTTGGGACTTCCCAAGAGCTAGCATAGCTATCAATATTTTATGAAAGAGAGAGAGAAACTACTAAATTGGGAGCTCTTACGGTATGAGTTGGTATAGCATGAAATAAGGAGGAATAATAGAGATAGGAATTCATGCAAGGGTATGGATGAAGAAAACTTTGCATTGGATGGAAAGGCAAACCATAATCTAGTCAAGGGATCAAGAAGAAAGATTTGTCCAAAGTTAAATGCTTCCATTGTCATGAATTCAAGCACTATGTCACGAACTGTCCACGCAAAAAGGCAAGCAAGAATACCTTAGAAGGAGAAGTAGGTGAAGCATTAGCTTCATAATTTGAGCTTGAATTTACCTTTATCGTATGCATGACCAACACAATGATGGGGAGCATGTGGTACTTGGACTTGAGTTCATCGTTCCGCATGACAAGGTGTAGAGAATTTTTCAATGACCCGGAAGAAAAATATTTGCAAATTCACATCAAGATGGGGGATGATGGAAGGTACAGCACAATCAGGATTGGTATATTCACCTTTTAGAGGGATTCAAGCACCCCCCTTACATTCAAGGATGTCATGTTCACTCCAAATCTAATGAAAAATCTTATCTACATTGCAGTTTTGGAAGAACATGGTTATGTTGTGATCTTCAACAAAGGAAAAGAATTCATGAGACACATAGCCATGGGACAAGTGTAGTATATCGACATTCATGTCAAGACCCTGTATAAGCTAGATGTCAAAGATTGTGTTGCATTAAGCACAAAGATGGAGAAGTTGCAGAGTTGCAATGTCCGTGAACTTTGGCATAGAAGACTTGGCCATTTGCATCATGGTGCCTTGAACATTATGCAATAGATAACCACATACCTCCCTAAAGGAGCACTTTAGTAGTAGGATGTATGCAAAGGATTTACCTTGGGGAAGTACACAAAATCGACTATCCATGATCGGGGAAACAAAGAACATGCAGTCCTTGAAAGGATCCACTTTGATGTTTATGGAGCTTTGTCAACAGCCTCCACTGCCAGAGACAAATATTTTTTCATTTTTATTTATGAATTCTCATAGAAGTGTTGAATCTTCTTTATGTGTAAGAAATATGAGACATTCTCCAAGTTTATTGAATTCAAGGCATTGATTGAGAAATAAACCAACAAGAAGTTGAAGGCTCTCAGGAGTAATAATGGAGGAGAGTATGTGTTGAAAGAATTTAAAATTTTATGTGCAAAAGAAGACATTCAACAAGAGTTGATAATACCCCACAACCCACAACAAAATTGGGTGGCTGAGAGAAATAAATGTAGCACTATAGGAGCAGCAAGTGTGATGTTTCATGACCAAGGCCTACCTCTGCATTTGCAGGCAGAAGCATGGAGCACAACAATATATTTTCATAACAAGAGTCATCGAATTCTAGGCATGATTACACTTGAGGAGGCTTTCTCGAGGAGGAAGCTAGATGTGTCTCACTTCAAGAATTGTGGAGCCTCTGTTTATTTCCATGTCTCCAAAGAATCAAGGAATATGCTAGACACGACAATAAAATTGGGGTATTTGTGGTTTACAAAGAAGCTCCCCACAACTACTGTGTGCATTTTTCATCCCCCATAATGAAAGTTTTGCGAATGGATGTAAAATTTGATGAGGAGAAGTGTGGTGCTCTCTTGAGAGGGAGATTCATACCCTACCAGAAGAGGAGATTTTAGCTCCAAAGGAGGAACCTCAAGAAGTTTTGGAACAACCACAAATTCAGGAGTAGAGAGTGGAGACAACCACTCAAGTAGAACCATCCAGAGAAACAAGGAAAAGAATTAGGGAAGCCGAGAGTCTTGTGCAGAATGTAAGGGAGAATGTAGTTTCTCCTTCAAATCGATGCAAGAAGAGAAGGTCACTTGATCAGTACACTAGCTACATGGATCTAATAACCGAGCTTGTATAGACTAAGTCATCCTCTTTAGAGGAAGCAATAGAGAAACATGTATGGGTTGATGTAATGGTGGAGGAAAATGAATCCATTTTATAGAACAATGTTTGGGAACTGGTACCAAGACCAACATATAAATCAATTGTGGGTTGGAGATGGATCTTCAAGGTAAATCATGCAGCAGATAAAAGTATAGAGAAGTATAAGGCTTGATTTGTGGCCAAGGGGTATTTTCAAGTTGAAAGGATTGACTATGAAGAGACCTTTTCTCCTATAGTAGATCAATTATTTCTCTAGATGTGAAAATGGCATGGAAGATCCACCAGGTGGATGTAAAAACTACATTCCTCAATGGAGTTATTGAGGATGAGATGTACATCGACCAACCAGAAGGATTTGTGAATTTTGATAGAGAGTATCATGTGTGTAGACTCAGGAGAACATTGTACGTTCTCAAACAAGAACCTCATGCTTGGTACACCAGGATCGGTAGTTATCTCTACAGTTTGGGCTTCACCAAAAGTGAAGAAGATGTAAACCTCTATAATATCTTGGTGGGAGGAAAATTGTTGATTATTATCTGATATGTTGATGATTTGATTTTAACTAGTGATGAGAAGTTGATCGTATCTTGCAAGGAGGACCTTGTAAGGGAATTTGAAATGAAGGACATCGATCTCATGCACTACATCCTCAGGTTGGAAGTATGGCAAGGTGATGGGGAACTATTTGTCTCTCAATGTAAGTATGCAAATGAGATACTATAGAGATTTTGCATGGAGCGTTGCAATCACATGAAGACACATCTAGCGACCAACTGGAGGAAGGAAAATGAAACTTCATGTGAAGAAGTGGATGATACCATTTATCGGCAACTGGTGGGTTCACTAATGTACCTTGTGAACACACAACTATATATTTGTTATGAAGTCAACCAGCTGAGAAATCTATGGTCAGTCCAACCAAATTATTTTTGAAGCCAGTTAAGCATGTTTTACAGTACCTCAGACGCATTGCCTAGTTTGGACTATGGTACAGATAGACAGAGGGAGTGAATTTATGCGGATTCACAAATGCAGATTGAGTGGGGAGTCCATCATACCAAAATATTACATAAGGTGGAATTTTTAGTGTTGGGTCCACATTGGTTTCTTGGTATAGTAGGAGGTAAATATCTGTGGTGCTCATCTTAACAGAAGTAGAATACATGGTTGCAAGTCAAGCAGCATGTGCGACGATCTGGATGAGAAAGATATGTGTTGGAATATTTGGTTCGATGATGGATCCAATTGTGATATAATATGATAATCAAAGTTGCATCAATCTTCTAATAATCTTTTTTTTCAAGATCGATCTGAGCATATAGATATATGGTATCACCATTTACGAAACTATGTGCAGAGGTGGATAACGTTGTTACAACACATTCTGATAGAGGGAATTTCGAGTTCCACAAGTGCAAGATAGGGGTGGTTGATAATCCCTTTCTTGCTGAGAAAGAGCATTGAAAAATGTAGCAAGAAAATCTCAATTGGATTTTTCCTTGATTAAATTGAGAAAAAATAATTTTTCCATATCAACAAGCAACTTGGATGCAATTAACTTCTATGACATAGATTTAGTCATGCATTGTACTCAGTAAATTAGAGTTGGAGGAGTTAGATTTCAGTTTGTTGGAACAAGGATCACTACTAGGGCGGGGGAAGGGAAGGGTGGGCCATAGGGGGTTTAATAATTAGTGATAACAATTTCGAAACAATTAAACTTTTTCTCCAGTAAATTAATCAGTTCAACACTTAAAAAATAAGCATTAGATCTAAACATGCAAATACATCTAGAATCAACACATGAGAGCCATAACATATTAAATGAACATGCACAATGAGACACAAATTATCGCATCACATAGGACACAGGATATCTAGTCGAAAACCCCCCTCTAAGGAAAAAAACCACCCTTGTTGATGATGTGCTTCTCAATATATTTTATTATGAGTTAATAAAATCATTACATAAATAGTACAATATGGAAACTATTTGAAAGGAACTATGACCTTCATTTATGACTCTAAAGACACCCATCTGATCAACAAGTGTTTCCCAACACCCTTTGGATTTATGAAGAATGTTGTTCTCAATACTTGTTTTGTCATAGCACCCACCCCACTTCTCTATGTGGTTCACCTTTCATGAAATTTCAAACTAGAACCCCATATATTCTCAACATGAACATGACAACAACAATATCATCATAACAAAAAATATCAATCACTGAATCAAACTCAAATCATACTCCTCTCTCACATTCATATATCATTCTCAACTCACATAGCCTCAAGACATTTTCAGCAAGAAAACTAAATGCATAAAATCAACAATGCAATGCATAATTATAATGTGAAAACATGAGACTCTACTACAACCAATTTATCACAATCATATAAACTCAAACAACAATTCTTTCCCTCCAGTCACAACTTCAGTAGAAAAATCCTTTGAATCATATCACATGTCTTCTTAGGATTAACCATGATAACTGTGCTTATGCTTTAACAACCTTGTACTTTTGCAACCTTTCTTCTACCTACCCTTTACTTACCCTAACATTTTTTATTCACTTTATTGGGTGCATTTAAGCTAGCATACCCTTTTTTTTCCTTTTTCTTTTGTGAAGCAAACTATCTAATTCTAACCTTATACCTTCCAATGGCTCAGATTAAGCTATTGAGCACATTTTATTTCTCTATCTAAGTACCGTTCTACCAAGATTAAATAGTTTGGTTGGATCTTTATTCTCTATCTATAAACATGAAATTTAAAGCATGAACTAGTCAAGATTAATCTATTGGACTATCATGGGCTGTGGAATTTATGACTGTTGGAAATAATACTGAGAGGGGGGGGTGAATCAGTATTATCTAGATCTTTTAACAATTCTTCCTTATTTATACTTTGAATTATTTTTGCATATCAATACCATCAATAATGAGCATGAATAAGAAAAGCAGATAGTCACATCAAAGAACACCAGATATAAGGTGGAAACCCAATGTGGGTGAAAACCACCTGCTGCAATATGTATCTATCTTTTTTTTCAAATTAGAAACTCCTTTTACAATGGTCTTGTACTGGTGCAGTCCTTTACCAGTACGCAGGCTGCAACCTGCAGAGAGCTACAACTCTCTCTCATTTTCCAGTCTCTCCTGGAAGGGAGCTACAACCCCCTGCTTCTTACCACTTTTCATAAATTTTCAAACTGGATCCATATACATCAAATGATCATCAAGTTCATGTAAATTATACAGACAGCTGTAATAACCAGATCAACAATAACATAACAGAACCCAGAACACCTTTCCAACAGAAAAGTTCAACCAACAGAAGATCTTAACACAGATACGCGGTTTTTCTTTTACTGGCCCGCGTTGCTACGCAGTTCACCTTCTGCTTCTCTGCGTATACCCGCAGATCTCCTTCTTTTGGACTGCGTGGCCACGCACTGCTCCTTTTACTGAGCTGCGTACAGTACGCACCCAAAAACAGTATCGCGCCGCGTACCTCTCAGAAAGTACACACCCAAAAACAGTATCGCGCCGCGTACTTCTCAGAAAGTATGCATCCAGAAGAATAATCGCGCCGTGTGCTGCTACAGAAAGCACACACCTGAACCACTGTTGCCCTGCGTACCTACGCACTGAGCCTTTGCCGCTTCTGCGTACCCACGCACAGAACCTTCGGCGCCTCTGCGTACCCACGCACTGAACCTTCGGCGCCTCTG
>APFE030979670.1:100422-117773 GCA_000404065.3 Pinus taeda
GTTGGCTAAATACCACTGAGAAACCCCACGGGTGGGCGCTTAACTGCCTTGGAATGTGTGCACTGGGGTACGCACTCCCTGAATGGGTGACCCGCGTAGTTGGACGCGGTCCCTGCACGGTATAGCTGCGGGTACGCACCTCCTGAACTGTTCTCCTGCGTACTTCTTTATTTTTCATCAAAAATGAGAGCCATGTCATGGGTGTTGCCATCAAGTACAACCTCTGAAACATATAATCATACCAGAACCATAATGCCAACAATGACAAGTTGCACACTTTCATGATCTGTTTTTGTTTGGGGTTCATATTTTTGTTGAAAAGTGGCAACAAGAAATTGCTAAAAATAGAAGTTCTATTTTTAGCAATTCAAGATGGATTCCTATTTTAGTCAGTCCCCAGACTAAAAATAGGAAGTAAAATTCGAATTTGATGTTAACAACAGCTTGTAAATTAATTAATTAATTCATCTTGAGTTAATTAGTTAAGGAAAAACAAACTTGAAGTCTATGTGAGGACCTGCAACAGTTTATCTATTAATTGATGAATTTATCCATCAGTTAAAGAGATAAGGATGAGTTATAATTTGAGTAGTAATTAGTTAGCTCAGTTAACTGAGTCAAGTCCAGATAAAATTGATTTAAACAATTTGTTTAAATTAAGTTCAGTTAGTTAATGAATGCTTCCATAAACTATTGTACTTCAAATAACTAAAGATTCTCACATCAATAACTCATGCATGTCAATTTAGACAGAGACCTAATCGAGATTAGTGAAGGGACAATGTACTATCAGTTCAATGAATATTTTTCCTATAAAGGAAGGTCATCCATGATGAGAACTTATCTCCTTCAGGTTTGTGTACTTATTTCAGAGGTCAGTATTGTGTGTGAGGTGAGAATCACTAGAGGACCCAGCAAAAACTGTCCATAGAAATAGGAGGCTTAGAGGGCAAAGGAGAAGGTTTTTTAGAAGCCTTTGTGTATCTATGAGTAGCAGAGGGATTGTACTGAGAGCTAGATAGCTTCCGAGCTAAGGTTTTGTGTAATCCAGACTATATTTCCACTTGTATGATAATACAAAGATTGGGTTTTAGGCAGGTGCTTTCCCTGGGTAAATTCTTCTATGTTATGTTTGATTGATTCCTTCTTATTAGTCATATTTTCTTTTATTGATGTTGCTCATGGTTGATTAAGTTTCCGCTAATTTTTTTGTAGAAGTGGATCAAGTGTTTTACTTTAGTACATTGCACTACCAGGTGATCTAGAGGTGGGAAATTTCTACATGGTATCAGAGCTAGCAGATTTGTAGAAAAAGTTCTACATGGCACCAGATCTAGCTGATTCGTATGAAAAAATCTACAATATTCTACATGGTATCAGAGCATAGGTGATCAAGGAGAGAACATTATACTAAGAGGAGATTTCAAAGTTTTGAGTTTTGGGCCGAGAGTTTGCAGAGAAGATATGAAAAATTTTATACAAAATTTTTGGAAATAAATATCAAATTTCGATTCCTTGCGAAAAATACCGAAAAAAAAAAAAAATCAGCTGAACTGGAGTTCAGATGGGGGAGATATCACTGATTTAAAATCAACTCTTTTTCTAGAAAATTTCATGATGGCGGGACAGTGGAAATATATTGGTGTGCTAGCTAAGAATATGTATGTGCTTGAGGTACAAGGTGCATGCAAAACCTTGAGGAGCAAGGCAAAGGTTAGATACTTGGTGGTTGAGAGGGAGAGTAAATTACCTCTCGACATGCAGAGCCAGAGGAATTCTCAAACAATTGTGGAGGAGCCACGATTTGTGTAGTAGCTTGAGGAGTTTGTGGAGCAACCACAATAGGGGAAGTTGAGAGGAGATTAAGTAGAGACATTTACTCATGTAGAGACCTCTAGTAGGGGGAAACTTCAAGCCAAGTGGGCAGAGGGATCACATGCAAGCATACCTCCAGGTAGGAGGTGGGGCGATGTGGATTGATCATCCCAAGGAGGAAGGGCAAGATCCTTGAGGTACCCAACCTCTTTGATTCAGCTTTGCTACAGGAGCCCCAATGAGGAGTAGTAGAATTGACTGATTGGGTAGAGACAGATGTGGATGGAGTGGGAGAGAGAGCTATAGTGCAGGGAATCTAAGGACAGCATAAAGCATGCAGGCTACAGTAATGCTAGAGGCACAAGTGTGTTGCACAGTGCAGGGTAGCACATAGAAGGGTGCAATGGTATGAGATGCATGGAGATGTTGCAGTAGTGCACAGGTCAAAGAGGGAGCACTTGCCAATGATAGGTAGCACTTCAATATTAGAGTATGTTTCTAGCTCAACAAAGATGTCAGTTGGGAGTTTTTTTTGTTTCAAGAGTTGTCAGAGCAACAACACTTGGTAGATGTTTTACATGCAGAACATTCTAGAGATATAGGATCATGTTTGAGAGGAAGCCTTTCTTGTTGAGAGGGAGTGCTGAAAAGTGGCAACAAGAAATTGCTAAAAATAGAAGTGCTAAAAATAGCAGTTTGGGTACCAATGCTAGATTGGGCAACAGGGAATGAAAAATTGAAGTGTTAAAAATAGAAGTTCTATTTTTAGCAGTTCAGGATGGATTCCTATTTTAGTCAGTCCTTGGACTAAAAATAGGAAATAAAATTTTGAATTTGATATTAACAGAAGTTTGTAAATTAATTAATTCATTCATCTTGAATTAATTAGTTAAAGAAAAAAAAACTTGAGGTCTATGTGAGGACATGCAATAGTTTATCTATTAATTGATGAATTTATCCATCAGTTAAAGAGATAAGGATGAGTTCTAATTTGATTAGTAATTAGTTGTCTCAATTAACTGAGTCAAGTCGAGTTATAATTGATTTAAACAATTTTTTTTAAATTAAGTAAGTTCAGTTAGTTAATGCATGCTTGCATATAACTGTTGTACTTTAGATAACTGAAGATTCTCTCATGAATAACTCATGCATGTCAGTTCAGACAGAGACCCAGTTCAGATCAGAGAAGGTATAGTGTACTGTCAGCTGGATGAATATTTTTCCTATAAAGGAAGCTCATCCATGATGAGTATTTATCTCCTTCAGGTTTGTGCAGTTATTCCAGAGGTCGGCGTTGTGTGTGAGGTGAGAATCACACAAGTTGCAGCTAGAGGACTTGCGAAAAACTGTGCATAGAAATAGGAGGCCTGGAGGGCAGAGGAGAAGGTTTGTGAGAATCCTTTGACTGTCTATGAGAAGCAGAGGGATTATACAAAGAGTTGGATAGCTTCTGAGCTAAGGCTTTGTGTAATTTGAACTATATTTCCACTTGTATGATAATACAGAGATGGGGTTTTATGCAGGTGCTTTCCCCGGGTAAATTCTTCTGTGTTATGTGTGATTGATTCCTTCCTATCAGTTATATTTTTTCTTATTGATGCTTCTCATGGTTGATTAAGCTTCCACTAAATTGTTTGTAGAAGTAAATCAAGTGTTTTACTTTAGCACATTGCATTACAGGGTGATCTACAGCTGGGAAATTTCTACAATTTTTTCACTTTTTTTTAATCTTTTCTTATTCTTTTTGTCCTTTGATATTTCTTTTAGGGCACACCCTCTTTACATTTTCTAATTTTTAATATGGAAAGCATTTGTGGAAAATCAAAGGTATGTACAATATGAAAATACTTAACATAGTTAATTCAAAATTATGATCCATATTATTCTAGGAACCTAACAGTATACACTCAAGTGACAATTCTCTACATTAATTATAATGTAACTACAGTCATTAAAGTGAAGAGTACACATAGATGCCCATTTTTGTGGCTTAATGTAACTGAAGTGGCCAGGAATTCGACGTAGGAACAACATGGAGAGTCATGAATAGTATACTCTCGAGAAGTGTGTAATGTAAAATAGAGACAACACCATTTGTAGTGCAACAGAGGAACATAAAAGTGGAGTCTAGTTGAGAAATTGGGGCATGTAGAATTATTGTAAGATGAAGAGAGTAGTATTGTGAGTGGGAAAATGGAGTGAATGGGCCAAGTTGTTAACTGAGATACAATGTTATAAAGGGTTTTGATTAGATCTTGAGGAGTAGCAAGGAACACAGTTCAAAGAAGATCCGTGGAGCAAAAGGGAAGAGGCTGGTATTGCAATAAATCAAATTTAAATTTCTTTGTATATGTATTTGCCTTTTTTTCAGTTATAAATTGTATGAAAAGTAGAACAGTGGCTAGAGTAGGTAGTGGCTTGCACTCATAAGAGGCTGGTGCCTCTTGGAAACTAGTGGCTTTCTAGTTGAAGGGGGCTAGGACCTGCTATGAGTGGGTGCTCACAGAAAAGATGATGTAATTAAGTAGGTGCTTAATTTACCTCATAACAACAAACAAATTGGTGGTTTTCTCCCTTTTGGTTTCCACGAAAAAAATACCTATGTCAATATGTGTGTGATGCTCATTTGATGGATTCTCTACACATGTGAATCTCTTATCTTGCTACTCATGTTTATTGTAGTATGAATACTCTCTCAAGTAACTAATAAAAGTGAGAATAATTAAAAATTTGTACTTAAAGATATAAGAATCTCACCATTGCTGATTCACCCCCCTTACCCCTCTCAATAATTCCTTATTTTAATAATTTTACCGTAAAGAAAATGATTTTAGGTTATGTGTAAGTTGGTATCTTACGGGCAAATTTTTGTCCATCACTAAAGCCTCAAGAGCTACTAAATTTTTTATAATTTACATTTTGATGTGGGATGAAGGTAGAACCTTGGTATTTGGTTGTGCTTGCATGTTGGATGTTAAATTTCAGCCCCAACAACCTAGTTAATACATCCTATTTGATCATATCTACTGGAAAAAAAAAAAAAAAAAACATGAATGATATTTTAACACATCAAATATATTAGTGGAAGAAAGTTAAAAATGTCAATATAAATAACATGCACACAAGATTTATTCCTTTAAAACCCTATTTTTTTCATTAATTAAATTATATAGTATACAAGATCTGCCTTCTTAGGATAACAGAACTCATAAGAAAAATAACAATACAACAAGAACTTGAAATCGATCTATTTGATCAAACCCTTCATATGTAGTTTAACATATCAATTGAGTTTGATTCTTCCCTAACCTCCTCATGCACTCTTCCTTGAACCTTGCACACTTGGATCAAACTTCCTTCTTCACCCAATTATTGAGATCTCACTATATCACTGTGTATTTGTTTAATATGCATCTTCTCCCTTAGCCTAAATCTCCATTTTTAAGTTTGAGTTATTGATTGAATCAATAACCCTAATCTCCAAAGTGATTGATGGTTTACATTATATTTCAACATCAATTCATATCAATGGTCAATACTCATATAATTCATGAATGCAAATAACCTTTTCATTCCATTAGATTTACTCAATTTATCTTATAAAAATAAATTATTTAAAATATTAAAGTAATTTCTAAGTTTAAGCAACAATTAGGTGACCTCCACATCCCTAAACAGAAGCCTATATGAGATTACTTGCTCAAGATACTTTCATCAACACTCCCTCTTCACAAGGAAGATATTTCTTGAAGAGCCGCCTAGAACTGGTTGGGTCCTTAGTCCTGGAACAATGTACCTTGCATCATCCTTCACCATGGATTTCCTCCAAACCTCCTTGTCTAGATTCTCTTTAATGATTTTGTTCATCAGTTCCACATAGTTTGGAAACTTCTCTAGGTGCATTCTCTCTATGGATGTGCTCCTAGGAGATTCCACATGCTCTTGAAAAGTTGCTAATGCTTTCTCAAACCACCTTGGTATCATGGAAGAATTGGAAGGAGTTATTATATCCTCTCCACTTAAAGGTTGATTACGTGAATTGGAAGCTTTTTCATGTTCCTATACCTTCATATCCCCATACTTATTATCCAATATGATATGGCATGATGCATAAATATTTATGTGTCAAGCACTCATTATGATGTTGTTGGTAGATAGTCAAGATAAAAATGAGAAGTTCCTCTCAAAATTAATTACAAGTAATTGTAGTTGAATCTCTATTATTGCAACTATCTACTGCGACTTCCCCTTCCCATTCTTACTGCATAGACAATGTGATGCATAATTCCCATTATTTTGGTAAAAGAAGCACTTGATCTTTTTAATGTATTTCTTATTCCCTAGTTGTGAGGTTTCCCCTTCAATGGTAGCCTTGGAATCTTTCACTTTTCCCTTCTCGGCCATAATGGAGAGGACTCAATTCTCCTCTACATCTCCTTTCCCATTGGCCATAGAATCCTTCTGAGTCTTTTCCTAGATGAAATCATCCCAAATACTCTCACTGTTGGGAATTTTCTTCTAAACTTAGACTCCATTTATAAATGGTTCCCATTACTCGGTAAAAATATTTAGCGCCACATTTATAAGCTCTACATCCTCCACTTTCTCCCTAATGGTTGCAAGTTGATTTGCTAGTAAGATAATACTCATGAAGTAACAAGTAACTCTATCATACCTTGACATTTGGATGGATTTGAGTTTATTTCTTAAGATCGTCTTCATTTTCATGTTATCACTTTGGAATAGGTCCACTAGAGCCTTAAAAATCTCTTTGGATATCTTATTCTCTACAATGTGAAAGATCAAGTGATCCTTCATGGAATTCACAAGGACATGTTAAGCTCCAATTTCCTTCTATTAATGGGATGACAAATGTATTGGATCTTTGGGTGATTGAATCTCCTTGTCAATAATCTCCCAAAGGTAATTCTATTTTAGTAGCAAGCTAACCATTGAATTAATTTATGGTAGGAAGTTAGATTCTCCATCCAACATATCCTCAAATATGAAACCAGTTGTTTCCATCTCCAGATCTAATAACCACATCCCTATGTTAAGTCCTTTTGTAATCCTTAAGAATTATTTTTTTTATTAGTTTATAGATCTTCTAGGATATCTTAGGGATCTATGGTTTATTCCCTTGAGAAAACACAAATTTTATTTTCATATTGCTATATTCTCCCTCTCTCCCTCTAAATCATGACCTCCACAAATCACTACTAGTTCCAATATTTAAGATGATATCATTGTTCTTCATACATTTTTCCAACATAAACTAATACAACTCATACATTCCTATCTACCTTAGCTATAACTCTAAACATATTGTAGACTAAACCTCACACATATGGTTCTAAACCTTTTAAGCAACTCCATCACTGATATATGGCCAAACTTTTATGGTTGCTTCATGTAAAATTGATTCTCTAGTGGATTGAATTATATGATTGGATTGGTTCTTTTCTACTCTACAATGGCTTTATTCTAGCTCAAGAACCCCACAATGACTTATACTCTACCTCAACAAATTAGCATATGGAAATGAATATCCTTGGAAACATATGAAAATGGGTATCACTTTCTCTTTTAGAGGCCCTCACACACTTTTCAGGTTGTGTTGGAAATCCACTTATATTTTATATATTTATTTTACTTTATTACATTTCCTTCTATCCACTAATATATACACATCTTTCCATTATCTATATCATTGTATACCTTGGTTGTGACACTATCTTTCATGCACAATTAACTGTCCATTCTTTTTTACTTCCATTTGATCTAGATTATTTCAATATACATGCATATAGTTATAAGCTATCACATCTCTTCTAAGAGATAAGATGCTATCATTCAATCTAGTATATTTTCATTTTGCATGCATATAGTTTCAACATTTTCCATTTATTAATAAAAGTCAAGTTTCATTGTATATAAAAAAAAAATTATTGAATGAACTCAACACATATGCCAACAATTCCATGATATCTTGAAACAATCCAACACTAAGTACAAGAAATTCCATGATTATCATCGAGTGCCACACATGTTTCAAGTGGGAGACAAGGCTTGGTTGAATTAAGAAGTGCCTTGCATGAGCCCATCGAAAGCTTCAACCACTTTTCTATTGACATTACACCATCAAAAAGGATATGGGTGACAATGTTTTTGACCCAAGTATCCCCCCCTTTCCTTGGCTTGCACCCAATGTTCAATCTGGATTGACTTTGATTAGACTTTCTAACATTGTTGGACACATCAATAATCATAGAGTAGTTGAAACTAATAGATCTCAATGTATATTGCATTGAATAAGACACAATTTAGTATATCATCGACACACATATTGAGAGAACTCACCAACAAAGGATCTAGCTGTATCAGGTTGTCAAAGAAAAACAACTCCTACACCAAGGCAAGAGGCTCACTAGCAGCCAAGTTTAATATATGCTTACCCATATAATGGAACAAAAAAACGCAATGGAAACCATGGATTCCAAAGAGTATATAATAGATCTAGGTGGATATTAGTGGCCACCCAACTATTCCATTGGATCACAACATAATTTTTCTATTTTGGCATTTTTTGTTTTCGTATTTTTTAGGTCCTAAACTTCCAAAGCCATTTTTAGGCCCTAAAATATTTTTTTTGTGAAACAAGTTAATGAAAATAATAGAATTTTTCAATATTTAGAAAATCTAATTATTGGATAGACCTTTTCAATGGGCCATCATGCAGGCCGAAAGGAGATCGTGTGCCAAATTTATGACCCCAGGAAGTTGGCATTCTAACTTCATTATGACCCAAAAGCCTTTGCCACTTCATCTTCTAGGGTTATGTTTTTAGAAGGTTAAGGTTTCCTATTACTTAGCTATAATAAAAAGGCTTACAAGCCTCATTGTAACACAATTCAGTGAAGGTGTGTAGTCATCACATCTCTTCTCAAAGATAAGCTACCACCATTTGAGCTAGTTTGTTTTCATTCTACATGTATATAGTTTCAACATTTTCCATTTATTAATAGAAGTCAAGTTTCAATATATCTTTGTGTTTCGGCTATAAATATATATATAAATGTGTTCCCTTCATAAATTTAGGTGAACCATTTTTGTTGACCTATATGTACAATTATTTGCATAGCCACTTATGACTAAATCTTATGCTTTCAATGTATCTACCATAAATAGTTGTGCATGGTAATCACCATATGGCCCTTATGTACCTATAATATGTTTTGAACCTCTATGTATTTTGACGTATGTGCAATTCTGAGAGAATTCTAGTTCTTTAGATGATATGCTCTTATATCATGTTACTATTTATAATTCCAGCAAAATGGTTAATTACTTCTTACCATGTTATATATACTAAACAAATAAAAAAGTATGCCAGATTTTAACATGTGACAAAATATAAGAGTAGAAGCAGATTAAAACCTCTAATCTCAGTCACATTAACACAAGATTTATTCCCTTAAAAATTTGTCATTTCATTAATTGAAGCTTATAATATGTAAGTGCTCACTTCGTGGTATAATGTCCCAATGAGGAAAAATGCCAATATAATAAGAACTTGTAATTAATTCAACTAATCAAACCACTGAACTATCCTTCGATTTGTTGGCTAATCTAGATTATTCCCTTGTTCCCCCTTGCACTCTTCCTCAAACCATACACAATTGGATGAAAGTGCTTCTCCACCCAATCATTGAGGTCTCACTATCTCACTATGTCGCATACACAATATGCATCTTGTCCCTTAACCTAGCCTTCCTTTTATCTACTTTAGTTATTGATTGAATCCACAACAGTAATCTCTAAGGTGATTGATAATTGAGATTATTTCTCAAAATTAATTTAGGTCAATGTTTGAGATTCATTTAATTTACTAATGGAAATAGTCTTTGCATTTAATTATATTAACTCAATTTGTCTTATAAGATCTAATTACTTTAATCATTGAAGTAATTTTTAAGCTTAAGGGTTAATTAGCTACTTGCGCATGCCTAGAAACATAGGCATGTGCATAAGTACTTGCTCTAACTACCTTCATCAACATTCAATTAGACCAAGATTCTCATTATGGAGTAGCATATTAAAAGAATCACCTTGAGTAACAATCAAAATATGAATAACTTGTTTTTTGTTTATAGGTGGTTGTGTTTATTAAGTAATGCATTATTAGTATATTCATTAAAGTTGGGATAGTCAACTTGGTTCGTATGGAAGAGTTCATTGTTTTAAGATTTCTTTTTTCCTTTCCAAGTGGAGTTGGGATATTGAAATTAGGTTTGATGTATAGTATAGTTTTATTAGGTTATTGAAAATGAGTAATTCCATTTTTAGGTTTTTACTAATTAAGGGTAGCTCCCAAAGGAGATGGAGTGGTTTGAGGGCCAGATCTAGTGGAGGGACAAAGTAAATAAGGCATTCCATAAAGTGGTTGAGGTTGGGAGGCTAGATAGAATATTGAGTTGAAGGCTTGGTAGGGTCATAGCCATTACTTTAGGCACCCTAGATTGGGTCAAATAAATCATCAAAACATACATAGTAGGGCCAGGTTGTTAAACTCCCACTGTAAGAGGATACATAATTATAAGTTCATAATGCATTACAGGAACTCCATCCTTAGTGGTGATAGTTAGCCATACAAATTTCTATATTATGAAATGTTTTGAGACATGTATTCCAACAAATATCGGAAAATATGTACACATGCCTCTAACAATTAGATTCAAATATATCCATACTTTTGGGATGTGTTGAATTATCATTCATGGTCCATTCATGACAAAGGGAATATAAGGTGGAAACACACCTGAAACGATAATGTATAAAAGATATAGGAAACTCATGGGATACATAAGCGCCTATTTAAAGTTGAGATCTTTGATTTTTAGAGGAAATTTGGTGAATTTTTCACATTTGATAAGGGATATAGGATTTTACTTGAGAGAGCATATAGGTAGAACTAAACTAGATGGAAGCAAGGAAGAATCCTAACATGAGAACTAATTTATAAAATAGTTAATTTGAAATTTTAGGCGGTGAAAGAGGAGATCTTTCCCTAAAGAAAGAAGGTAGGTATGAAAAATATGTTTCCAAGGAAAAATGTTTAAGTGTAATTTAAATATAAAGTGAGAGGGTGGTGTTCCAATATTAGTGAAGGGATTGAAAACAAATTGAAAAAGGATCATTCCAACCTTGTTTTTCTAAAAGAGGATAGGATGAAAAGAAATATACTTTTCTTGAGGTGGAAGCTTGGAAAGAGAGAGGAAATTTTCTTTGAAGGAGGAATGTTGAAAATTAATAGAAAAATAAACTCTCCTTTGAGGAGGGAAGGAAATCGAAGGATTCCAAAATAAACTAAATACCAAAGGGGTGAGATTATGTTGAGTGAAGCAAGCCACATGAGATGAATAATCTTGTTTGGTATGGAAAACCTCATTCTAATTGATCCTGCATAGATGTTAATAGGTTTAAGAGATCGAACAAAAGAATATGCATTTTTAACCTAGAAAGAAGAAGTATAGAAATTACTTTTAACAACTAGAAGGTAACAAATAGTACGGTAAATAACCAATCGATTTAAAAGAATAACTTTCAAATAACAAGGCTAATTCAACACCAAATAGTGTCAGCGAATATAAGGTAATTAATTTTAGTAAGAATGAAGTTATTAGTTTTTTTTTTCAATTTTATTATTTAAAAAAAACATGAAAAAAAAATTAAAAAGAGGATGAAAATTTAAGTAGACTTAAAGCTTAATTATGAATATGTATTTCATATTTCTTTAAAGTATTTTATATATGAAAATAAAATGCGTAAAAAGAGAATCCAATGCAAACAAGTAGTGTACAAAATTGATTTATTTTATCCTTTACTTTGGTTGTTTGTTAAAATATAAATTGAATATACAAATCAAATAATCGAAGTGGCCTTTTTCCTTTACCCAATGTGAAAAATAAGATAAAACCTCAAGGAAGAATGGTTTATCTTTCCAATTTTATTTTTCACTTTGGGAGAGAGAATGAAAATATTGATTGTTTAGTCCTATGAAGTGGGTGAAAACCTAAAATATAATGCCATTTGATATTTCTAGAGATAAAGTATGTGTTAGATTTTGAAACATTTCAGGTTTTTAATGGACACCTCACTCATCATCAGTGACACATAAATTTTACAATCATATTATAGAAGAGTACCTAAGTATGGATTTACAAAATGAAATTTGATACTATTGAAGAACCAAATTAAATATTCATTATATAAAAACAACAACAAAAAATGAAAGATAAGAATACATTATAGTTTAATTTATTAGCGGTATATGGAAAGAAAAAAGAAATCAGAAAAATATAAGATTCAACCTCATTACATATTTAAATAAGGTTTATAAACCGAGATAAACAAGAATTTTAAAGCTCCTTGTATACTTAAACTTGTTCTGCACTTGCAATAAACAATAAGGTTAATTTTTACAATCTCCACATATATCGTAAAGAATTTTCCAAACAACCAACTAAACACCAAGATATGAAGTTAAATATTTGAAGATTTTAGATGAACTTTGTAATATTATGTTTCTCATACATCAAAAGCTATTGTTGATATCTCCCTTTGATGTAAGAATTTGAAAAAGGGAGTGCGAAATAAGGCATGAAAAAAGAAATCCTCAACCAATATGGTTGCAAGAAGCTATGACAAAAATGAGGAATATAAATTGAAAGTACAATAACATGACAGAAGAGTAACTTGGAGCAAGACTAACTCTTCCTGAAGTCAGGAACATGAAGAAGGAAAACCCAAGTATGTAGCAAGAATTTATGGAAGAAAATTAAAACCTAGAAACTAAAGAGCATATGAAAGTAGATATATATTAGATAGATAGTTGACCTAAATTTTTTGAGGGAGGATACCTTATTTATACTCAGTTTAAACTAGGAACAAAACTATCAACGTGTTAAATGAAGGGAAGATAGTTTCATTTTTTCATTGATCCATGATTTTATTCCCTCTTAATTTGTAGGAGTCATGAGGTATTTTGAAGGTAAGTGAAAATTTAGCCTACAATTGTGTGCTCTTTGGATCCATAATGGATTTTCATTGATCATGTCATGGAATAACTTAATAAAAACATATAATCCAATATGTAGAAAGAATAATTACAAACAATAGGTAAGAACAACTTATGCAGTCCACTTCATGAACCTATAATGTAACAAGTTTTTGTGTATGATAGTGAAAACTCTTCTAAACAAATTCTTGAGGGTCTTCCATAACTACTATGAGTGTGTAGTATACATATTTAGAAGTGTGGCCCTAAGCCTACGAAGCCATTATATAGCACATGTTAGTTCATTTTTCTTAGGGATATTTAGTCATTCATATTTAAGTTCTTACACCATTCATGTGTTTTTATTCTCCCATATCTACCATCTTGCTCAATTGAATTTTTATATGTAGCATAATATGTTCAATTTTAAAATGAAGCTATACTAAATGCAATATTATCCTTCAATATTTTTTCTTCTACCTACTTTGCTAAGTAGTCTATTGCTGCATCAATATAATTTTTCCTTGTACCTAAGTTAACATATTTGAATGGTCTAACAAAATCCAGTCTCCACACTTCAAAGGCACCTTTGGGTTTGATGAAGGTGTGTGTATATTAACTTTGCTAGGGAAGTAGTTCTAAATTATGAGATGAAAGTAGTTTTGAACTCCAATAAGGAGGTGGTGAGTATTAAGAGAATAAATTGGGTTGTAAATTTCAGAATAAATTGTGGATTGAGTGATAAGAAAGGAGGGATGGGAAAGTGTGAAGGGTTCTAATTGATATATTTTTCATTTATTCCTTGTGTAGTTGTTTGGAAGAAAGTTGATAAGTGGTAATCTATGGTTAGGGTAGTGCGGTCACCCTTTCTAGGCTTATGTGTTGAATCTAACCATTTCACTTTGACTTTGGTTTGACTCATGTGCACTCTTATAGTGCAAAGATCAACTGAGGAGAGAAGAGGTAGTGCAATAGTAAGAAAATACTTTTTTCTTTTCTATTTTCCAAAAAAAAAATCAAACCCCTTCGAAATCACCTTGAATACATATTTCCAACTAGATATCCCCAAAATTTTGACCAGATATCATATGTACACATTTTCTCACTACCTTTTAATTTTAATTTTTTTAACATTAATATCTACATGTTTTATTGAAAGAGGGAATTGAGACAAGGATGAACAATTAAAATAAATTGTAATGTTTAGGCCAAAACCATACATCCAAAATACAAGATTAAAATAAATTCTACGTAGAGGGACTAGCTTCCCTATTGTAGTGCAACATCCCTATTGTAACTTATTATATAATGATAGGTGTATTACCATACAACTATTTGAGAAGATTAACCACATGACAAAACTTGAAATAACAAAATAAGAAGAATACTAGCTTTTGCACCCATTGTGACCTTGTACTAATCAATGCCTCTTTGCTTCATAATCTTTTGGGGCCCTGTGATTCTAATCATTATGTGATGTGGCTTGAAGATACCATCCTATGTCTATATTTGGTATGAAAGTGACATTGACGATCCTCAAAGACTGAAATGGTTCTACTATAACAGAGGAATTTGCATGCAAGAATATTTTTTAATTTGTCTTTCAAGTGCTAAGATAAGCCACAATTCACCTACACGTTTCTTTAATGAGTCAATATGAATTGAAGCTTTCAAATTTTATTATGTTGCACACCCATAAATTCTTCTAACTACTTCTACCATTCCCTCATTTCAACAACATGCCTCACTGTGTCTATAGTGCAATTTCCCCATGTTGCATTGTTCTGTTGGAATTTTCATTCAAAATTAGGCTAATACTTATCCCTTTGAATCATGGCACTGATAATCCCACATTGATTTTCAAGCACATATTGAACATATCATATCAACCCTTTTTAAAACTCTCCTAGCTTGTAGAGGATGCAACCCACTTTTATAATGGAAATGTTCCATGGGAAGCCCTAATGGAGCTATAAGGAAATCCAAAACAAAACCAAATAACCATTGCAATGATGGGGAGATGGGCTAAAAAACCAAATAACTTAGAGTTGCAAGAAGGGTATGGGCTACAAAACCAAATAATTTAGAGTTGCAAGCAGGACATGGGCTTGGCATTGGAGGAGGAGGGCTCCTTATTTAACCTATTTGTTTACTCTATTACGTGCCTAAAATATCCAAAACCAAAGCAAATAAAAATGTGGGCTATGAAATCAAAGATGGGCTACAAAATCGAATAACTTAGAGTTGCAAGGAGGATATGGGCTACAAAACCAAACAATTTAGAGTTGCAACAAGGACATGAGATTGACATTCAAGGATGAGGGCTCCTTCTTTCACTTATTTTTGTGCTCTATTACGTGCCCAAAACATCCAAAACCAAAGCAAAGAAAATTGTGGGCTACAAAACCAAATAACTTAGAGTTGCGTGGAGGAGATAGTCTACAAAACCAAATAACTTAAAGTTGCAAGGAGGTCATGGGTTTGACATTGGACGGGGGCACCTTCTTTCACTTAGTTGTATGCATTATTATGTGCGAAAAACCAAAGAAAACAAAATGTAACCCCAATTACAATTAGAGAGGATACTTGTCCATCAAATTTAATTAATGATTGACACAAGTGATACTAGATAAAACATAGTAGTACGTTGTGAATTCATAAATGACTATAGCTACTTCATACTTAAGAGTGTTACTTAACATAATAATTTTTATTACTGGACCTTTTGTATTTCTATCCCTAATAAATTTATTCCAATATTTTATTAATTTTTAACTCAAGAATCTTTATCCAACTTCTTTTTCATTTTCTTTTTAAAATACTTGTATGTATGTTATTAGATAAGTTAGAATGCACATCTCAACTCTTGTATACATTATACACATGGTTAAATTAAAATAACTTTTTTACTCAACCATTTATAAAATAGCAATTTATTTATCAAAGTAAAATCTTCTTCACATTGAATAAAGTAGTAAAAAAAATAAAAATGTATTAAAAATAATATAAACTAAATATGAATATAGCTAAAACAAATTAATACCCATATTATAAAAAAGAAAAACATTTAAGGAACAGAAAATTATTCCCTTAAAATTTTGTCATCTCATTAATTGAAGCTTATAATATATATGGGCTCTCTTATTGGTATAATGTCCCAATGAGGAAATATAACAATATAGTAAGAACTTGTAATTAATTCAGCTAATCAAACCCTTCAATTGTCCTTTGATTTGCTGAGTAATCTAGATTATTCCCTTGTTTCCCCTTGCACTCTTCCTTGAACCATACACAATTGGATGAAAGTAATTCTCCACCCAATCATTAAGGTCTCACTATCTCACTATGTCTCATACTCAAGATGCATATTATCCCTTAACCTAGCCTTCCTTTTATCAGATTTAGTTATTAATTAAATCCAAAACCCTAATCCCTAACGTGATTGATAATTGAGATTATTTCTCAACATCAATTTAGGTCAATCTTTGAGATTCATTTATTTTTCTAATGGAAATAATCTTTGCATTTCATTATATTAACTCAATTTGTCTTATAAAATATAATTACTTTAATCATTGACATAATTGTTAAGCATAAGGGTTAATTAGGCTACTTGTACATGCCTAGAAACTTAGGCGAGTGCATAAGTACTTTCCCTAACTTTCATCAACATTCAATGGGACCAAAATTTTCATGATGGAGTGGAATATTAAAATCATCACCTTGAGCAACACCCAAATTATGAATAACTTGTGTTTTGTTTACAGGTGGTTTTGTTTATTAAGTAATACAATATTAGTATATTCATTATATTTGGGATAGTCAACTTGGCTGGTAGTGAAGAGTTCATTATTTTGAGAGTTTTTTTTTCCTTTCCAAGTGGAGTTGGGATATTGAAATTAGGTTTGATATATAGTATATGTTTATTAGGTTATTGAAAATGAGTAATTACATTGTTAGGTTTCTACTAATTAAGGGTAGCTCCCAAAGGAGATGGAGTGGTTTGAGGGTCAGATCTAGTGGAAGGACATAGTGAATAAGACATTCCATAAGTTGGTTGAGGTTGGGAGTCTAGATAGAAGATTGAGTTAAAGGATTGGTAGGGTCATAATCATTATTTCAGGCACCATATGTTGGGTCAAATACTTCATAAAAACATATATAGTAGGGCTAGCTTGATAAATTCCCAGTGTAAGAGGATACACATTTATAACTTGAGAATGCATTATAGGAACTCCATCTTTAGCGGTGATAGTTGGCCATACAAATTTCTTGATTATGAAAGGTTTTGAGACATGTATTCCAACAAATATAGGAAAATATGTACACAAGCTTCTAACAATTAGATCCAAATATATCCATACTTTTGGGATGTTGAATTATCATTCATGGTTCATTCATGACCAAGGGAATATAAGGTAGAAACACACCTAAAAGGAGAATGTATAAAGGAGATGGGAAATTCATGGGAGACATGAGG
>APFE030979671.1:0-11528 GCA_000404065.3 Pinus taeda
TATATATCCACATGATATCAGGTGGTGTAAGCATGTTGTAGAAAATGCACAATGTTTACCTTTATTGGTGGGAATACAACATTGCAGTTAACGAGATGTAACTGGGATGAATATATTAGTTGGTAGAATCATATATACATGATAGGGGGTGAACATAGATGTTAAAACTATATGCCTAGTAAAAGTTATGCCAGAGTCACTATTCCAATTGACTAATTACAATGATGGAGTAATAATTCTTCCTCAAATCCTATAGTACTTCCAACATGGCCATTATGAGATTCTCCCTGATTATAAACACTATCCAGTTGCCACATTGAGAAAAAACAAAAAGGTATTATGAAGGCGTGTATATCAATTAGTAGAAGTAAATATATCTTCTGAAATGCACACTACACCCATTAAATTGTGCATGGCGACGAGGCTGACAATTAGCAGATCAAGAACATATAAGAGTAAGTATTTAGTGGGAACCATGATGGGGAAACTAGTCATGCCCAATTTCTAACATCCCAAAGGTAGAGGAGTCTTTAAGTTAGTTTTGATATTGTGTTTGCACCTACAGGTTAACAACCAGGTGCATGCGAAGGTTGCACACCTCAAAATCGATACCTGCGAAAAATACAACCGAGGAATAATATAATTAAATGGGGTGAACCCCAAAAAAGAATTGGTATAACCAGGGGGTCAAACTAGCTAAATGAAACATTATTTTGATGCTAAAAAAAATAAAAGAAATAATAATAAATCATATGGCTATTCAACTAAGATTACCCAACCAAAGAGGGAGAGACATGAATAAAAAAGAAAAGAGAATTAATTATGGTATCCTGATTCGAGCATTGTATTAAAATTCATAATGAAAAATGGCTCCAATAACACTCATGAGTTGTAGAGAAAATTATTATGTTATTAAAAAAAAAGAGGAACTCCGATACATAAACTTTACCCAGTAAACTTTTGCAAGGTATACAGATAAATCATATTCATAAATGTACATTTTTATATTCAACAGTAACCCATTAAAAAAACAACTAAGGCCATAAGGCCATAATAATATAATGCTAATAGTCACAATTATCCCAATCATGGCTACATAACACTCATGTGGGGTTTTGATTCAAACTTTAACAACAACCCAGATATGGGTTGGAAAAGCCCAAATACATTTCATTGTGAGGTCACAGTAAGAAGCCAAGAGAAGAAATATGAAAGGGACCGACCTGTGTCAGAGTGATAAAGAGTCAGGGGTTGGAAATGAAGCAACCTCCATTCAAGCTCACCCCCCTACCAGCATACATATGTACCATCAATTACATCACTTAGTAAAATTAGTAATTAAATAAAAGAAATCATAGCAAAAAAATGACAAGAGAATGAAGGAGGGGTGAGTGTTGCATACTTGTTGCAAGAATCAATGTATAGTGATCCATTCCTACAAATAGTAGAATGAAAACAAAAACCAAGTTAAAAGAAGGGTTAATTGTAACATAAAAGAAGGAAAAATTACTAACATAAAAAATAATAGTTGTAGGCCCTGCTTAACTCTTTACTGGACTAAGATACTTAAGGAAAAGAAAATGTTGAAGAACCATTTCGAGTAAATTAAATGGTAGGGAAATTCTAGGCATTGAATTTACCAGACCCAAAAACCCTTCCTAAAGCACATGTGGCTATAGGACTAGTGTCTAGCTACTTTACTAGGAAGGGGTAAAAAGAATTTAGACATTCCCAAGACCTTGAAATTACATAGGTTTCCATCAAGATGCAATCCTATAGACCCTCATTGAATAATTCACACCAAAGATAAGAGTTAAATTTGTAAATTTGGGGTTAAATTCTAGAGAATATTCTAATTAAAAATAGGACAAAAATGAAGACAAAAACACAAGAGAAAAGAATGCCAAGTTACCTCAGAAAATCATCAGAAAAAAGAAAACAAAAGCATGTGCGAGTGAACTAAACCCTCAATTTTCCATTAGGGAGAACTCCTCCTTACTGATTTCACGAATGATGAACCTATGTGGATTACCTACAATACATTTACCGAGAACTGTTAAATAGTACATATTAGCTACAAACTCTGTAAAAAAAGAAATAAACCTCAAATTTTAACCCTACTAAGGGAGTCCTCGTTTTCTCCATGTGACACGTACTATAGGAGGAGAGTACAAGTTTGAATAATGCCAAATGGGTATGACCAATACAATAAAGGTGCAAAAACCCTCTCAACACTCATGACGACACTAAGTGGAATAACAAAGTAAAACAATAATTAAATGACAAACACACAAGAGTATAAAGCTAAGGTATGAGTAGATGAATCACAACGCTAGGATAAGAGTAAAGAAAATCGCCATCATTGACTAGATTCCAAGTCTGGAGAACATGTGGCATTCATATGGGATGTTGGCATGTGGCTGGTCTCATGTCACCAAGTTTACGCACACAATAGAAATTAAAACCATAGAGAGCCCTATTTATTCACAAATGGCTCCACCATACAAAAATTCACATGAGCATAATACTAAGCAAGGTTTAATAACAATAGCTTCAAAGGTAAAAACAAATTCAAGAATCCATAGGTTATATGTCTTCGAAAGTATAAGAAGGATGAAATTTATATGTGCACTTAAGTTATGTTCCTCATAAGGTACCACTTTATTCACAATGAACTTAATTATGCATATCGCAATGCACCAACAAATAGATATCCATTATATACATACAGAGGGAGGTGGCCAATAAATCACTACATGTTAAATTAAGGAATTAAGGGTATAAGTAAAATTAATGATTACTTATCTATACTAAATAAGTGTATGTGAACATTGTAACAAAACCATCTACTTGTAAAGCATTGTTAGAATAAAAAAATGTATGTAGAACTTGGGTACATAACATATGGTATGAGAGCACAAGTTCAAAAACTAGGCCAACAGGAAAACCACCCAAGTGAACAAACTTGTATAAAGCTGTGTATATGTTTAATATATGTAAACTAAAATGTGTTGTGTTGAAAACAAGGTACCCAAGTGAAACAACAATACAATATAGAATGGTGGATGGTTTGAATATACGTTCAATAGAGGAAGAAGAAATTTATGTGGAGTTGGGGGGAGAAAATACCCCACTAGGAAACTAGTTCCTAGAGATTATTAGAAGTTTATAGGAAGAATTGACCAACATAAAAACCATTCATGAGAGGTCATTGAAGGCCAATGAGAAACAAGAAAATTTGATATGAGATTTAACTAAAAAAATTTAGTCATAAACTCATGGAAACATTATGGGATGGAAAGAAAATAGACCCATTGAAGAGAATAAATTTTGAGATAGAAGCATAAAATTATGAAAGTGGAAATGAATTAGATAAAACATAACCAAAGACATAGAAAAATAAGAATAAAGTGGAGTTGTAGGGGGGGGGTTTAAGAAAATAAATCCCCCCACATTTGATGGTGAAAAGGAGGAGGATGTGCAGGCATGAATTCTCAACATGACAAAGTACTTTCAAGTTTATGAATATGAAAACAATTGGAATGCCATAATGGTCATTTATTAGTTTTAGGGGAAAACCACTCTTTGGTGGGAGGGGGTTAAAATAGTCCATACAATGGAAGAGAAGACAATTTTTGGGGAAGATTTCCATAAACAATTGAAGTCTAAATATTTAAATGAGCAATACTATGATGACCAGGAAAAGATATTCCATGAGTTAAGACTGGGACAATTAACTATGGATGATCTTGTTACTAAATTCACCAATTTATTGCATTATGTTCCCTACATCAAGGAAGAGAGAAAAAGTTCAGGTGTAAAGACCGTGGTGAAAATTCCAGGTAATAAAAGTTAAGAAAGGAAAAATAATAACCATGGTTGTTGGGACACTTATTCCAAGCTGAATGTTTGGCAAAACAACCTAGTGTGGGTGTTCAATGGTTTATTATGGTTAAAGAAATCGGCAAAGGCAATGGCTAAGGTTTTGGAAAGGAAAAATAGAAATATTTAGCATTTATTTATAAAAATAATGGAAAATAGGAGAAAAGGAAGGTGAATGGTGATAGGTTGCATGTGAGGAGGAAAATGAAGGAAAATAATGGAAAATGAAGAAAATGGAGGCCTAATTGATAACAAGGATTTTAAGGATTAGTTGGTACTTTTTGTCAGTTTTGTTTTGGAGCTATCTCATTATTCTCTCTCTCTCTCTCTCACTCTTGGACACTTAGATTTTTCTTGGAGCACTTTGCAATTGGATCAAGAAAGGAAAGGAAGGCAAGAGGAAGAAAGGAGAAAGAAGGAAGAGCATGATCAAGTAGCTATAGTAGGATTATTTGGAGGTATCGATTTTCATAAGTGTTTTCCTTGTTAAATTTGGCATGCATGGTATTGAATGTGGTTCTTTGTTGTCATGGCATAGGTTTTTCTAGGTGTGATAGTGTTTTCAGCCTAGCCTTGCCATTTCTGAATAGTAATGGTGTGATGGGGTTCTCATGTTTTGGTTGAGATGGATTGCTGGATCGATTCAAAGTTGAGTAAGGTGGCTCTCCAAAAGAAAGAACACATGACCTAATGATCGTAGAGCCAGATTATGGATTTCGTAAATCCACTAGATGAGTGACCGTTGAAATGGAATGTAGGTTGCGGTAAAGCTAGGTATTGTGTGGCTCGGTGGGTCTAGGAATCCTTTACTAGTTAATGGTGGGATATACGATAAAGCCTAGAGTTGGTTTCCATTCATTAAGCATAGGAATCCTTGTCGATGAATAATGGGATATACACTAAAGCCTATATGGTGGAGTTTTAGTTTAGGGCTTAGTGATGCAATGTGTATTATGATAAAGCTTGAGAGAATAGGAGATAGGAAAATTCCTCATGGTGTAGGTGGAGAAATCTGGTGGAATCCATGCTTGTTTTGGCCTAATGATCTGGTGGATATCATGGCAAAGCCTCTTATTACATGTTTATTATTTTGGTCTAGTGATCCGGGGTGGATTGCAGTAAAGGCTCATTTCTATTGATGAGGATGAGGTGGTTTAGGCTCAGGATGACCTCGTTGCTTCTTTTGGTTTGAATCCCACATTCATGCTTGGAATATGGAGTGGGGGTGATTGGATGAAGATAGGTTTAGCTCAGCCAATCTATGGTCAGGTGGAACATGGTAGTCCCATCCCGAGTTTGCTTTTCCATTCATTAATAGGAGGTTTTTTCCCTAGTATATTATGTGTAAATGTACCTGTTTATATGTGGATTATATGGCTGATGTATCGTTGATATTTATGTTGTTATTATGCTAGTTATAAGCATGCATTATGATAGTGATGATGTATGGATCTCGTCATGTTTTTATTTGTAAATGAATGAACAATGTAACTATGACCTAATAGATGATAAGGCAACCAATGATATAAGGGAATAATGCTTCTTAGCAATTCTCAGATAATTATGAGATCCCTATGCCTAGATATATTGTTTAAACTTGTAGATTTCATATTTGTGACGTGTTTGACGAAATGCTTGTGATGACTAGTAGGGGTCTAGTCTAGTCCTTGTTGATGTTTTTGAAAATGCATCATTGTTCTGTTGTGATAATTCATTTATAAACCTGTCCTTGATTTTTGTGAAGTGACCTATGTTGTGGGCCTAAAAAAGTGGCACAAATCATGTTGTCATGAGCATAGTTTTTAGGATAAAACTCCCTAGATGCATGCATACCCATGTTGTGGGACTGTCTAGAGCCTCCCAGACGCACCCTTGTCCATATCAAGGGAGCGTCTAGGGGTTTAATGGTACAAAAACTCAGTGGGACCCAGGGGTTGGTTACTTGAGTGGTTGGGATGGCTCTTGGGAGTTTTGTTGCTAATGTGAAAGGTTTGTGTGGTGTGTTTCCATTGATTCCACTTCCTTAAGGTGGCTTAGGAGGTTGAATCCCATTATAGTGGCCTCTCATTGCATATTTACCCTGATTGGCTCGTTACTTGGGTAGATGTGTGATGAGGGTGTTATAGAGTGGTATCAAAGCATGGTTCACCCCTTGGATTGGATGGGGGGTATGTGTTGGTCATGCATTCATGTTGCTTTCATGTGTTTTAATCATCCTTGTGATTTATATGCTTATTGCATATGCATGGTGTCAGTCATGGTTGTAGTGATGTCACCATGTGAAAAAGGATGTTCTTGTTGTGAAGTGTGTCATCACAAGTGCATGATTGGTTATGCATTGTTATGTGTGTCAGTGCTTACATGTTGACAATGTGCATTGGTATGGTTCACATGTTCATGCATTGATGACTGGACTCTAGCTAGAATGATGTTTATGTGTAGATACACTTATTCGTTATATGTCTATATGTTGTTATGATTATGTTTGTACATGTATTACATTGATTTGGATAACCTTGCATATGAGATGTCATCCCTAGATTATGCTAAGGTACATTTGTTTATTGTGATTTGGTTTAGCTGACATAGTATGATTTGTAGCAAAAAGATCAAGATGACTAGCAATATGGTAGACTACAAATATTATCCTTACGAATCATATGGGAAGCATGGTGTTGGGCACTCTTTTGATTTAGTGGACAAATTGAGAAGCTTGAAGGAAGAAACAAGAAGTTGTAAGGCGGACAATGAAAAATCATGAAAGAACAAGAGAAACAAGTAGAGGTTAATGCAATACTTCAGAGTTTGTCAGAGTTGCAGTGTCAGAGGCCACTTCGGATCAGCCATGGGTAGGACAGAACTAATGGGGCATATGGTAGTAGGTCTCATGGTGGTCACAGGTCAGATACAGATGACACAGTGAGATATGTCAGGTTGTTGGATACTCCTGATAGGAGAGGTGATGGACACAAGTACTACTCTAGTTCTGGTTCTAATAGGCATTATGATCATCATTGTTATCATCCTTATAGGAGGAGTGATAAGGGATGATTTCTAGATAAATTTAAGAAAGTAAATCCACTTACTTTTGATGGACATTTGAAGAAACTAGAAGATTAAGAGGCTTGGATACTTGGGATGAACAAGTTTTGTGAGTTGCATGAGTACACAGAAAACATGAAGGCCAAAATTTCTATCTTAAGCCTGAAAGGTAAAGTAGATATTTGGTGGGAAGGTGTGAAGTGGGATAGAGACATCAAGACGAAGGACTTGAGTTGGCATGAGTTCAAAAGGATTTTCAGGAATAAGTACTTGTCATAATGGTACTATGACAGTAAGGCCAAAGAATTCTATGAGCTAAATATGGGATTGATCACAGATGAGGATTACATGACCAAGTTCCTGGAGCTATTGAGGTATGTGTCATATATTAAAGATGAGGAGGCTAAAGTTCAGTGATTTGTCAATGGTTTTCCACTAGCATTTAGAGATCGAATTGAGTATGATGAGCCTTGGTCACTTGAGGAAGTTATTGGGAAATTGAAGCATTTCTATGAATAGTCAAAGCATAATAATGAATCTCAACAGGGATGGAAAGGAAAATATAAAGGTAAAGGTAAATGGCAGATGAAAATAAGAAGGCCTCAGAATACAGAAGAGAAAGAACATGTGGCACCACAAAATAAGTTCAATACAACTAGACATGAACATGGATCACAACAACAACATAGAGGTGATGGTATTGGATGGTTGGAGGGTTATACATGTGGTAAGGAACACCTTAAGAGAGATTGTCCATAGAATCGGGGTAGTAGGCCTTATATATATAGTGCATAGGATGCACAAACTGTTGGGGATGTTCATTAGAGCGTTCCTAGTATCTATTTAACTTTGGGTAATAGGTAGGCAGACCATTATGAATCTATCATTGAGATGGATGGTAAGCTTTGTGATCAAGTTCCTTTTATTTTTGTTGACCCTGAATCTAATTATAGTTATGTTAGTCCTGACTTGGTGTATAAGTGTAGTTTGAGTAAAGATGTGCCTGCAAAATCTTGGTTAGTGCAGTTGGCTACAGGTATAAAGAAGAGAGTTCATCATTGGGTAAGAGCTTGTGAATTTGATTTGAATGGTATGCCTACCACAACACATCTGAATGTATTATCATTGGGATCATACAGTATGCTATTGGGTATGGACTCACTATATCTTGATAGAACCAAGGTGGATTTTTATGACAAAGCCATTAAGTTCTTGGACAACAATGGGGAACCAAGAGTATTACAGGGAAAGAAGAAAGCCATGTCAATTAGGATGGTGATAACTATGTAGGCAAAGCATAATTGTAGAAAAGGGTGTGTGTTATTGGCATTGCATATTTCTAGTGACAAGGGTAAGGAACTTGAGGATGTAGATGGTTTGAGTAGGTACCCAGTTCTATGGTAGTTTTAGGATGTGCTTCCCACATAAACTTTAGAGTTTCCACCTCAAAGGGAAGTAGAATTTTCTATTAAGTTGGTACCAGGGGAAATGCCAGTATCAAAGGCAATATACATGATTAGCACTCCAGAGTTGGCAGAGTTAAAGTTGTAGTTGAAAGATATTCTTGACAAGGGATACATTAGGCCAAGTCTATCACCTTTTGGTGCAATGGTATTGTTTGTAAATAATAAGGATGGTACATTAGTTTGGACATGTATCCAAGGAGGGCATAACATGTCTCCAAGAAGGGAAAATCCTAGGAATGTAGATGAGGTAAGATCCTCGATGGGTTTGGTAGGTTATTATAGGAGGTTCATCAGGAACTTCTCACAGATTTCTTATCCTATTACATCATTGCAGAGGAAAGGTAAAAAATTTGAATGGATAGAGTGAGAGGCTAATTTTGAGTAGTTGAAGCAATTGTTGACACATGGTCTAGTGTTAAAAATTGCAGATCCAAACAAAGAATTTATAGTATGTACAAATTCTTACAAGAGAGGAATTGGTGGATTCTTTATGCAAGAAGGACAGGTAGTGTTCTATGAGTCACAGAAATTGAATGAGCATGAGAAGAACTATCTGACACATGATCTTGAGCTAGCAACGATCATACATGCATTGAAGATGTGGAGGCACTATCTTCTTGGCAGGAGGTGTGTATTGTTGAGTGATCATAGTGGCTTGCAGTATCTATTTGACCAACTAAATCTAAATGGAAGGTGGGCTTGGTGGCTAGCCACGATCAGTGAGTTCGACTTTTAGATTGGGTATATCAAAGGTAAAGAGAGCAGGGTGGAAAATTCTCTTAGCAGGTGGATACAGGTAAATCATATAACATCTATGAGCTCCTATGGGGTGGATTTACATGATAGGATCTTGCAGGTAGGTCAATAGGATGACAGGTATATGGAGATTGTGCACATGTTGCCGCAGAGTACATGCATAGGTATAGGTAGTGATACTGGTAATGGTACAGATACAGATACAAATGTGGGTGCACAGGATGTGGAATATTGTCTTACAACAGATGGATTGATCAGATTTAGAGACAAGATATATGTGCTTGATAGCAGCGAGCTCAAGAAGGTGTTCTTGAGAGAGTGTTATGTGAAACCATATTTTGGTCACCCAAGATATCAAAAGACATTTACCATAGTGAGGAAGTTTTATTATTGGTTGAATTCGAAGAAGGATGTAGTAGAGTTTGTGGCTAGATCTTTGAATTTTCAGTAGGTAAAGGCAAAGTATAAGCATCCAGGTGGACTACTACAACCGATTGCAATTCCAAAATGGAAACGGGAGGTCATTTCCATGGAAATTATCACAAGTTTGTTGAGGATAGTGAGACAAAATGATTCCATCATGGTTGTGGTGGAAATGTTGACAAAGGTTGTGCACTTCATTCCAGTGAAGTCTGTATTCTTAGCTACAAATGTAGCACTCATATTCATCAAAGATGTCATCAAATTCAGTTGTGTTCCAAAGAAGATTGTGTCAGACAGGGATGCAAAGTTCAGTTCCAAGTTTTGGAAGGAGTTGTTTGCAGGATTAGGTAAAAATTTGGCCTTTAACATAGCTTATCATCCATAGATAGATGGACAAACTAAGAGGGTCAACAGGATATTGGAGGACATGTTAAGGATGTACATGATGCATCAACAATTGAAGTGGGAAGAGTACCTTCCATTGGTAGAATTCAGTTCACATCAATGGGTATCAATAATGTTTGAGGATGAGTCCATTTGAGGCATTGTGTGGGTGGAGTTGCAATACTCCCATTTGCTGCAGTGATCTAGTCAACAGGGTGTTGATTGGACCAGACATGTTGGTAGATATGGAGCGGGAAATGCAGGTAATCAAGAAGAATTAGAAAGTAGCACATGATATGAAGAAAACCTATGCATACCAAAATATATTTTTCAATGAGTTCCAGGTTGGGGAACAAGTGTACTTGCACATCAAATCGAAGAAGAACTCCTTGTGATTGGATCATGTTGTTATCGGGAAATATAGTGTCTATGTAGAGCTGCTAGTCCCACTAAGACGGGTAGCTATATTAGAAACAAACAGATTAAAGCTACTTTTGTTTTCCTTTACGAGAAGTAGATAGGAGAGCAGCAAAGAATACCAACCTCAATCTTTCGCTTGGTTCCTTGCTTGTTCCCTCTCACCTTTGACGGATCTTTGCTGCTCCTTCCTTGATTACTCCGCTTCAAAGAGTACCTGTAAAGTCAAAGCAGCATAATACCTTCAAAGTGCAAAGATCTACATCATAAACAATATAGGCCCAGATATATATTGACCACACAAATGCATATATTATCAGACATATAAGAATATGGAGGAAGACTTGAATAGCTTTATTGATATAAAGATTAGAAGAGAGGATTACAACCCATTGATCTGACCCAGTGCCATCCTCCTAGCATGAAATCCCTTCTTCACCTCACGAAAATCTTAGATCACCCAACACTATGATGTTCCATCATGAAACCAACAACACTTCCTTACAAGATGCAAAATTACAGCCTTTGGATCTCTGGGACGAGGGATCCATATATAGATGATTGCAGGGGGGTGAGTCAACTTTTGGGATTCTGATTAGTCTCTTCTCTCTAATAGTTCTTGATTCCACTTGGAGATTGATGATCTCTTACTCATCCCTGGGCAAATTCAGAGAGGAAAGTGTCACAGGAGAAGTTTATGGAAGATTCCATGATCATCCACCTTGCAAACTGTCTCTGTCATTAGCCTACTCTTGCCCGTCACACCCTACAAAAGGGCTTTTTAGTATGCATCAAACTTTTTGCATGTGGCAGGTGAGATACATCACACCCTTTGCATTGAGCAGTCTGTATGGTCCAGTTTTGACTAGTTATGAGTAGTTTTCTATGGAGAACTTCTGGGAGATGATGTAATCAGCTGACCTTGTTCCTTTGGGGTGTGAAACAACACTTTTAGGGACTCAAAAGCCCTTGGTTTATGGACATATATGATTGGGGTTGCAGTGCCCAAATATGCCTATAACAGTTGCCCCCTAAAGCATGAGGTCGAAAATCTTTTGATGTCGGGTGAAATGCTTTATCATGAGGATTCGAGGTTTTTCGAACTAGAAGGTGACCTGTAATAAGATACAATACAATACATTATCTTCATAACATTTT
>APFE030979672.1:0-11142 GCA_000404065.3 Pinus taeda
ACCAAAATGTTTGGAATTTTATATAATGTCTCAGCACATTCAGATTTGGTTGGATACACTGATAGTGATTGGGCTGAAAGTGTTGATGATCGGAAAAGCACTTCTGGTTATGTTTTCCATATGGGTTCAGGAGCCATTTCATGGGCTTCTAAGAAGCAGTCCATTGTAGCATTGTCGACAGCAGAGGTTGAATATGTGGCAGCTACAGCAGCAACATGTCAAGCAGTTTGGATGAGAAGGATGTTGAGGAGCTTAGGCCAAGAGAAGGCAAAAGCGACAGTGATTTTTTGTGACAATAGCTCAGCTATTGCATTGTCAAAGAAGTCAGTGTTTCATAAGAGAACGAAACACATTGATACAAGGTTTCACTACATCAGAGAATTGGTGAACAATGGAGAAATTGTCCTAGAACATTGCGGGACTCAAGAGTAGGTAGCAGACATCTTGACAAAGCCACTGGATCAAAAAAGCTTTGAATTTTTGAGGAAGTGTCTGGGTATGACCGAATGTCCAACAGTTGAAATTAAAAGGGGAGTGTTGAATTTGTAATTTCAACCGCGCACGGTCCAGCATTTAATACACCTCAAAACCACCCAGCAAAACCACAAACCCGCTTGAGGCATATCACACCGCTTTTGCATAAAGGTAGTTTCCGTACACAAGAGCTCCGATACAATTTGGAGTTGACGCGTGGATGAGGCGTGACATCATCTTCTGACATTTATCGGAAGGTAAATGTCGACTAAAAACTGGCTTCCGATATTCACCTCCTTCGTCCGATGTGCTCCAGCATTCTCCACAATTGATCTTTCAAAGCTGCATGGTGGAGTAAAGTTCGGTGAAAAAGGCCTTCCGATATTCACCTCAGCGGTTCAATTCGAGGAGGTCAAATCAACAGTTGACGGGCATGTGAACCTGCATACGGCCAATATTAAAGGCTTAGCGTGGAGTAAAATTAAGTCTTATTTTGACCATACCTTTATTAAAAGAACTGTCATATGGGTAGGTGGATTATTAAATTTTTGATTATCGAAAGTATGGGCATAAATTAAATAATGGCATGGGCTATGTCATATAGTGTTAATTTTATTATTTTTTAATTTTTACGACCGTAAGTTTGTTTTTAATAGAACAAGTAAAAACATATGTTGGTTGACCATTTTTGGTAAGTGTAAGAAATGTAAAAACACACAGCAGTGCAAGAGCGAAGAAGGAAGGCGAATATGTGAATGAAGAAAACCAGGGGAGGTTTGTATCAAAACCATGAATTGTTTCACAAAGCAGTGAAAAGGTAAAACAATAAATCCTTGTAATCTTTGTTTTCACACAACAGCGAATGTAAATGAAATTTTTACACACAGTGGTGTAAAATTTCAAAGGAGACAGAGTAATTTCTTTTGTAATGTTTGGTGAATCCCTCTGAGTGAAAGAGGATGAATATGTTCTCAGTAATTTTATTTTAATGAATAGAAATATTTTATGGTGGTGTAATACTCTGTTCTTCAGTAATTGTTTTTTAAAAGCTTCCTTGTGCACAAAAGATCCCGGAGTAAAGGAAACAGAGCATTGCCTCTTTGTCCTTGAATTGTTTGTTTTTAAGATTTTATCAGAAAAATCCCCAACAAATTTTCTTTGTATTTTCTACCCAATATTATTATCCATATAGTTTTCTGGAATTGTGAGAGCAATTTTCATTTCAGTTAAGTTATAATGGATAAGATAGACTTGCCGTCGAGCCGTAAAATCTTGGTATTGCTTACTCAAAGAGAATTACCTATGGTTTCAACGCGATTCTTTCCTTTTAGTTTTTTTGTTAAATGGTTGTTGATGATGTGATTTTCTCTTGTCAATACGGTGCATGAGAAATTTAAATAATTTCTTTGTTACGTGTTATTAAAGTACTGTGTTATTAAGGTACTGTATTTTTCTTGATGGAAGGTCGTAGATTTTATTATGTCCTCTTAGGTTATCCTTTTACTATAATACAAGTTTTAGAACTATTATTATAATACAAGTTTTAGACCTAGGATTTTTTACATTGGAAATGGCTTAACTTTAATGGCTAATCTAGGTCATAAAATTCACTACATTTTAAATTCTTTAGAGAGTGAATTGGGTTACGCTTGCTGGCTCAGTTAGAGTCATAGTTAGTTAAAGAGTCAATAAAGCCTGCATTAATAATTGTAAGTTGTTGATCCGCATTATAGAAAAGGGACCATCATTAGTTGTAAACTTGGCATAGTTAATAAAGTTGTTAACCTGTGTTAAACAAGGGACCACTAGTAGTTAGGATTTTGGATGTCATTAAGGTATAAATAATCTTAGTTACCGAGGGAAAAATCATGGAGTCTTATTGTAATTGAGCTATGCTCTCTTGGAGGTTTCCCCTTCAAAGAGGCAAGTGACACTACTACACCAAGGCCACTTTTAAGACATTTTTTAAGACAAAAGATTTAAGACATTTTTTTAAGACAAAAGAAATCTTTTGTCTTAAAAAATCACTTTTTATTTTACATAAAATTTATATCAATTAAATGTCTTAAGAAGAAACTTAAACAAAAACAATTTGAGACAAAAAATCGTTTTAAGCAAAAACTTTATATTTAAACAAAAATTAGTTTTAATAGTACAAAAGCGCTGTGAGACAAAATATTAAAAAACTTATATTTTAAGACAACATTAATTAAAGATGAAAATATTTTGAGACAAAACTTTATATTTAAGACAAAAGTAGTTTGACACAAACATTTAAAGACAAAACTTTATATTTAAGATAAAAATTATTTAAGACAAAATTATTTTAAGACAAAACTTTATATTTAAGACAAAAACAGTTTGAGACAAAAATATTTTAAGACAAAACTTTATATTTAAGACAATGGTCAATTTAGATCAAACCTATTTAAGACACTTAACGATTAAGACACAAACATATCAATTTAAAACAAGCATATCTAACAACTGCAAAATTGGCTCTAACAGTGCGCCCTAAGTCCCCCATCTTGCAGGCATCTACTATCTTGCGCCCATGTTCAGGTTGTTATTTTACTTACCATTCATGTTATCTTATATAAAGACAACGATTTTTTGGGCTCTTTGTTTTGTGGGGGTAGTCGACTAAGAAGAACGCGACAACTTTTACTGACAAGATTTACTGAAAACCAATTCCTCTTTTGTCCCTTTCATATCTACTGATGCGATTAGAGACAACTTGTCTATCTTTGCATTCATCACTGCTACACAGAGGGGGATTTTAAGACAAATTTTTAAGAGAAAAGAAATATTTTGTCTTCAAATTTTCAATACGAGGCACTAGTAAAAAAAGGTTAAGGTAAAGGATTAGGGGTCTGCCTTTACGTTGTTGATGGGTTCTTCAGGAAGTGGAGTGATGGAGGTCAAAAAAAGCTAATGGGATTTAGGGTGATGGGGGCTGACAACAGAGTTCTGCTTCATGAGAGGAGTGATGGAGGAACTTTTGCTGAACATGGTTAAGAAATATCATAGTCAGAGTACTTTTCAGAGTCTCCATCAATTTTGTTTTAATATTTGTTTCTTGAGTATTTCATTTATTTTGAATGCTACTTCTATTTGTTGGTTGCTATTATAAGCACATTATTGTGCTGGAACTCTTGACTGTCATCGAAAACATGGATTAGATTCACCTAAAGGATTGTTGAAAAATGCAGCAATAAATTCTTAATTTGATTTTTCATTCATTAAATTGAGAAAAAATGAATTTCCACATCAACTTACAACTTGGATGCAATTAACTTGTGTGACATGCCTTGTGTCACCCACTTTACTTAGTAAATTCAAGTTGGAGGAGTTATAGTTTAGTTAAGTATTGGTGATTGCTAATTTGTATCAATAAAACTCAGTTATCTCGAGTTGTATTCAAGTAAACTAGTTATAATTGTTTGAGGAACTCGTGGAAGGTCAGTTGTGTAGTGGGACTTTAGTCAAACTCACTGATCATCTAGTTAACTGATCAATCATCCTAAAATAACTAGTGCATGAAAAGAATTTGAGTTCCTTGGTTGTGGTGGAGATTCCAAGGTAGTGTAACATCAGTTGTAGACTAGTCTTGAGTGTACAAGTGTTGCATGCAATCAGATGATCAACCTTGGGAATTGAGCAATCCATTTTGGAAAATTTCCTAAATAATAGGGGAATAATTTCTCGATGAATTGCGCAAGGAGATAGGGGCCCAAGAAAAGGCATAAATTGATAAAGCCTGGGTCAGAGCTTCTCAAGGAGTAGAGAGAGAGGTTATTCACTACCAAGTTGTGCTAGTTGAGCAAAGCAAGTGTAATACATCTATGTTCATCATATTAATGCAAGCATACATTAGGGTTTTTACCAGATTCCTTTCCCCAAGAAAGATATAGTGTGCATGTTTGTTATTTGTTGTTGCATGTCTGAAATTTTTGTTCTAAGTTGGGAATTAACTTCCATAGGGTAGTAGACTAGGTTTTTGTCTTGTAATTTTGATTAAAACTTCATGAGAAGTTGAAAATCTACACCATAATTTCTACATGGCATTAGAGAAAGATTCACAATAGAGCAGGATTTTGAAATTTGTTTCTCAAGAGGTTCAAATTTGCAGTTTAGTGTAGCAGGATCTCTTCAGAGCTGAGAGGATTACCTTCAATGAGTTGAGGCTAGATTATGCCTGGGAATGCAACTGTAATTTCATCCCATGGAAGAATCACATGGAGGATGTATACATTGAGGGAGATGTTGCAAAACTAGTGAAATATGATGCCGAAAACCTTGCTTAGTGGAATAAAGATGTAACCAAGGCGAGGAGAATAATATTAGAGGGAGTATGGGCGAGACATATTGGAGGGAGTAAGAGACCACATTGTCACCAATCTCCATGGGAAATAAAATACTTATGCAATGTGGCAGACAATGACAAATCTACTCCAGAATAGTAGTGACCATAGGAAGGTGCGGCTGAAGGATAAACTTTGAAATATCAAGTTGTAGAAAAATGACACTATCCCGCAGTATCTGAGTGGGTTCACACAAGTTAGTTATGAGCTTGCAATAGTTGGTGTTATTGTTTCAAAGGATGACTTGGTAAGCCTATCCCTTCTAGGCCTTCCCAAGAGCTGGTATAATTATCAAGATTCAGTGAATGGAAGGGAGAAACTATCAAATTGGGAACACTTATGGTCTGATTTGGTATAGTAAGAAATAACGTGGAATACTAGAGATGGGACCTCATCCAAGGGTGAGGATAAAGAAAACTTTGGATTGGCTTGAAAGGGAAAGAAGGGAAAAGGGAATAAATCTCAAACCAAACTAGAATCCAGTCAAGGGGGGAAGAGGAAAGATCTGTCAAAAATTAAATGGTTCCATTGCCATGAATGCAGGCACTATGCCGTGAAGTGTCCAAACAAAAATGCAAGGAGGAAGACCTTAGGAGGAGCAACATGTTAAACCTTGGCTTCATATTTCAATCTTGACTTAACCCTTATCGTATACATGTCCAACACAATGATGGGGAGCGTGTGTTACTTGGACTCAAGTACATCGTTCCACATGACAAGGTGTAAATATTTTTTCAGTGACTTGGAGGAGAAAGATATCTAGATGCACATTAAGCTAGGGGATGAAAAAAGGTACAATGTGTCTCATATTAGTACAGTCATCTTTCAGATAGAGTCAGGATCCCCTCTTAAGCACAAGGATGTCATGTTTGTTCTAGGCCTAAATAAAAAACTCATCTTTGTTGCAGTTTTGGAAGACCATGGTTGTGAAGTGATACTCATCAAAGGAAAAGAATTCCTCAGACACATAGCCACAGGATAGGTGAAGCATATCGAGGTTTGTGTTAAGAAAATGTATAAGCTAGATGTGGAAGGTTGTGTTGCATTAAGCACTAAGGCGAAGAAAGTGCAGGTCGAGATGTCGATGAACTTTGGCACAAAATACTTGGAGATTTGCATCATGGTACCTCGAATATTATACAACAAATAACCATTGGCCTCCCTAAAGGAGCACTTAAGCAGTAGGATGTATGAAAAGGATGTATGTTGTAGAAGTACATAAAATATACCTATGACCAGGACAACAAAGCACATGCAGTCCTAGAAAGGATCCACTATCATGTTTATCGACCTTTCTCGACAACATCCACTATCAGACACAAATATTTTTTCATTTTTATTGATGACTTCTCACTAAAGTGTTGGATCTTCTTCATGTGGAAGAAAGATAAGACATTCTCCATGTTCGTAGAATTCAAGATACTAGTTGAAAAAGAAGCTAGCAAGAAAGTGAAGACTCCATTGTAGTGGCTGCAACAACCTCCAAAATTTTGGCCTGCACTTAAAATTCAGAGCCTACTATGGATATTGTGATCGATCATTCCTTAGTCACTTGTTGGTTAGTTCATGATCTCAAGCTCCCCTTTTCGAGCTTAAGAGTCATTCATGCTTTTATATTTACATAGAATGTGTTATCTTTGGGCATGGGGGTTATTGCTTGTCATGCAAAGGGAGGTTTGTTTTGCTTCAAGGGGGAATCTTTATGAGAATGGGTTATCCTTGCCACATAGACATGTTTCACACTCATTTCACACACTCCTACACAAGTGTTGCCTTTATCCTCCTAAAGTCTATCATCGGAGCCGCACTTGTCGTAAGCAGACACAAAGGTTGTTGCATTAAGGGAAGTATGTGTTATATGTTGTAGATGGTTTATGTTGTATCCTTAGTTTTCAAGTGTGTGATCATAGTCAATTTTTATCATTGTTCACATCAGCGCCATTGATCCCACACTTATCCAAATTTTAGAGTTTCCTTAGAAACCTATCCTCATCCAACTTTCCTTAACTACGTACTTCACATATGTAACCCTCAAGATTTTACCTTGCCTGTTGGAACTGTGCAATGCACAGAAATCGCAAATTCCCTTAACATTCAAAACTACATAGTGGTTTCGTCCAATCTCCTTCCCTCCACTGGAACCCACTATCTCCAGAAACTGTGTAGTTTTGTCCCTTGACTACCCTGTCTAGCTTGTATCTTGAAACTGTGTAGATGTGTCCTTGCTGGGCCTCATATTATAGTAGTGCCTTGCATCCTAAAACTGTGTAAATGTGTCCTCCCAGGGCCTCATCCCACAATAGTCACTGCTCGCTGAAACTACACAATTATGTCTCTCAGGGGCCATGAAGAAGGATGACATGATAGATGACTCTCAAGGAGATGAGGAGAAAAATAAGCAGACCAAGAAACCCAAGGTATGATAGAATATCAGTACCACATGAAGGCTCCATCTGATGCATAACCCTTTGGAGGCTACGTATGGGAAACAAAGCACATGTTTTGAAATACAGCTCTTTGTGTAGCTTAAAAGATTGCTTATCATTGTCGTATCATTCTATCTTCAATGACATGCATGGTTGGAAGAACGTAAATTCATTCCATGTGTTTCCTTTACATTTTCTTCTAACTTTCACTGGTTTATTACATAGCTTAGAAGATGAAGAGTATTACCACTTATTTATCTAAGCTACAAAGGTTGTGACCAACATGATCTTATGACTAACCAGGCATGATGCAAGGCATCCTAAGTTGGATGAAATATGTTTGATCATATGTATATAGTCAGTACACACCTTTGCATTACTCCTTTACATTAATCCTTGTTTTGTATCTTGTATGTACCCTCACTCCTTGTTAGATTTGGCTACCTGCTGTCAGTAGTCTCTTAGCTCTTTCCTGACAAAGCAGGGGAAGGAATTTCCTTCAATCTAATTTCTTCAAGGCTCTTCATAGAAAGTATAGAGCTAAGGGAAGGAGATGTGAAATCTCACTATCAAACTCTTTAAAATACTTTGTATGTTCAAATCTATCCAAACTATTAAGTTGCCTATTATGAAACCAGCTCACACAAAGATAAAAAACATGGATGAACGCCTTAGAAAAAGTGTCTTCGAGGGCGAAACCTCCTTTACATTACACAAATGAACAATTCTTGGATGATACAAATGAAAAGATCTCCTTTCTATATATAGGAGTCTAAGGGGTCATAATATAATCAGAGTTGGCATAACAATATAATGTAAAGGCATAATAATAACAATATTGGACTTCTATGGGGCACAATAGTAACAATATGGGCACTACATGGGTACATCAATATAATAAAGGGGTTATACTAATAAAAATAAGGGGTTACACTAGTAGTATAGGGGCCTAACATGCCCCTCTCCTTCAAAACGTGTTGTCCTCAACGCTTGAGTAGTTATTGATGCTTCTGTATAAAATTCTTGTCCTCCAATGTGGAATCTTCAGCGGGTAAGTTCTTCCACTTGTTGAGATACTCTGAAATTGATCGATTTCATAGCTGTTGGGTTCTTGTTTCTGTGACTGCTCCAGGTTCCAATATGGTTTTTCCTTCCTCTTCAATTTCTAGAAATATTGCTTGAATTGTGATCTTATGCAACTTTTGAATAAGTGGCCATACTTCTTCATCCTTCTTCCATTCATCCCTTGCTTCATTTATCCAATCTGGTTGGATACTAGAAATAGCGCAAAACAATGCTTCCACATCCTCATCCTTTCTTGAGAATGCATCTGCAACAAAATTTTGCTTTGATTTTCTATAGATGATGACAAAGTCATAACCCAACATATTTGTGACACATTCTTTCTGTTCTTCTAAAGATAATAGTTGTTCTAAAAAATATTTAAGACTATCATGATCCATTTTTACCTTCGAAGTGTTTTCCCATTCGGTAAGGTCACCATTTCTTAAGTGCATGTAGTATTGCCAACATTTCCTTCTCATAAATAGCTTGCTTGAGATGTAGCAGTAAAAATATCCAATCACCTACATCAAAACATTTTTCACTACGATGTTGATCTACATGTTGTTTCGTTCGATTTTGCACCAAAGTGGCATTATCCTTTAAAAGTTGGAGAACTTGTTGTTGATGCTCGATGTGATCTTTCACTGCTTGAACCTTTTTCTTCTTCATATGTCCTTCTATCTTTAGAGTTTGAGGAGTGGCAATTTCTTCCAATCCTTTACAAGATATGGTTAGATTCATTTCTTGATGCTCATGTGATCTTTCACTTCTTGAACATTTTTCTTCTTGATATGTCCTTCTATCTTGATAGTTTGAGGAGTGATAATTCCGACCAATGAATTAAAAGATACGTTTGGATTCATTTATTCCTTCTTGATGTGATGTTTCACTTCTTCCACCTTTTTCTTCTTGATATGTCCTATCTTGAGAGTTTGAGGAGTGGTAATTCTTGCCAATGCTTTACAAGATATGGTCTTATTCATTTCGTCTTTCTCTAGGGTTGGGTTCTGACATATATCCTCTTCTTTTGATGTTTCTTGATCCTTTGCTTCCTCCTCTTCATACTCTATGTAAAATAATTTCTTCTCAGCACACTTATGACCTTTCGTGCATTTGCGATCAAAATTGTAGCAAAGTCCTTTTTCTTTTTTTTCTTCCAATTATTGTGGTGTAACCCTTGTAGGTTGTGGAAGACTAGGAGAAACAACACTTCCATCTTTATAGTTGTGAGGGGTAGACTTACTTGTTGCCATAATTTTAATTTCCACTATGTAACAAAGCCCTTTTACTCTTTCCAATTGTTGTGGTGTTGCTCTAAAGAAGGTGTTTCTCTTTGTATCCTCATAATGTGCTATCATTTCCTCCGTGAAAATTATCCACGTAACAAATTGTTTACGAGAACAAAACCATTTATACCATAAAATTTATCTGGTTCTAAATATGAAGATGCAATACATACCTTTTGTAACAGTGGTACACCATGTAGATCAAAATATTGCTCCATCTGAAGTATCCAATTTATCAGATCCTTGCCATCAAACTTCCTCATATTTCCTTTTCTTGATCTTAGGAGCTTTATATTGAAATGAATATAATCTGTAATTTCGATTCTTCCAATTCTAAAAATTGCAACCTACAGTAGCCCTTTACATCCTCTTTCCAATGCCACTAGTTTGATCAAATTTAGATTCTCCAAGAAAGAGTTATGAAAAATCTCCTAAGATGACCTGATTATATGCCTTTTCAAAAGATAGAAATTGTATGAAGTGCCACATGTCAGTGTTAACCCTAGGATCTGAAAAATATATATAGGAAACTATAGTCTATTCTTTTCTGTAAATTTTTACGAAATTTCAATCTGACGCTTAAAACAAAAGTTATGACGATTTTCTCTAGGTCACTAATTTGGAATGTAGTTCAGGAGTCTGCAAAAAGACCAACTTCCTTAGATCATATCTCCAAAAATATAGCACGAAAAGCTATGAAATTTGGACCTCAGTTTTTTGCTTCTGAAATGTCGTAGAAAAAGAGTTATAGCAAAAATGCCACGATGACCAATTTGGAGCAGCGAAACCCTAGAATCCAAAGCTTTGATACCAAATGTTATGAAACCAGCTCACACAAAGATAGAAAATATAGATGAACGCCTTATAAATAAGCCTCTTCAAGGAGGAAACCTCCTTTTTTTTTCTGGCCAAAGACTAAACTAATTATATTAAAGAAACTGAAAAAATATTTACAAGGGGTTTTAACCTCTGAGAGTGAATGGGCAGCTCTCTTTCAAAGTTGTTCATAGAAACCCTGTTCCTCTGCTTGTAAGGGACAGAAGACAAAATGACATCTACAGTAAGAGTTTAAAGCAGAGAGAGTAGTCATAACAAACTTGGAATTCTCCAGGGGTACAAAACATATCAAAAGAAACAGAGACTGTGTGCAGCATTTCGGAGAGTACTGCCAACCTCGATACATGGTGCCGCTGTCGCTCAACGGATGAAGCCAAACCATAAGAACATAATCTAAACAACGCAGAGACATAGCAAAACAGCAAAAAACTCCTTACACCCGGAGCCGAAGGCTTACCCCCAGAACGACGGACATTACTTGAGATTCTTCTGACTGTGCTCAGCTTCTTTATCCGGATCACACTCCCATGTAACCTCCATCCCGTCCGGGATATCTTTGTAGGTTTTAACCCCATACAGAAATTACCTGCATATGAATTCTAAATCACAAGAAAATAAAAAATGCGAGAGCATAACCCATAAAACACATATACACAGAGATTTCCCACTGGATCTCAAAACCGAGACTAC
>APFE030979674.1:0-16266 GCA_000404065.3 Pinus taeda
ACATTGACCTTTTTTTCAAGAATAATTCCATATATTTTGGCTAAAGCAAGGCTAATCATAATAGTCCTATAATTAGAGGGATTTCTTTTACCCTCTTGTTTAAAATAGGAACAATGATACCTTCGGTTTAGGTTTTAAGAAAACCCTATTAAACGGTTATATTGAGGAGCTTGTGAATGTAAGAGGAGGATGGGTCTTTCAATTTTTAGGATTCCCACTTGGTAGAGCATTTTAAACACCTTGGCCACTACAGCATTTAGGATATGTGACTCAAAACATTTATAAGAAGAATTTGATCACCTAGCGAAGGTTTTTAAAAATATAGGATATAAAGAAAGAGACATTAAGAAGGCCTTTACCAGAGTTAAAAGAAGAATGCCAAGCCAAACAAAATCTATTGATAACAACATTGCTAAAAGGGCATACATTCCCTAAATTCACTGATAAGATTGCAAGAGTGCCAAAAACAATGAACATTATCACATCTTTTTAACCCTCGATCACACTGAAATAGAATATGAGTATGTCAAGGATGATATTGGCAATCACTGACAGAGAGGGGTTTGTAAGGTTTATTGTTCTCACATGAAATGATACATTGGTGAAACTAGGGGTTCATTCAAGACTAGGATGAAGGAACACATTGCAAGCATCATGAATGTATCATATCTTCGTCCTTATATGAACATTCAATCAAAATAAAACATCATGTTTGTATTAAAGACACCCAAATTCTTGCTAGAGAAAATCATTATTTTAGGAGGCACACTAGAGAGGCCCTAGAAATTTCCAAAAATCCGAGCAACCTAAATAGAGATAAAGGCTTGGTAATTAGTAAAAGTTGGCTTCCACTAATTGACCATTCATAATCTCCCTACTGTTGAACTTAATCTCTATTTCCCTCTTCATCTCCCTTGTATTTTTCGATTTTCTTTTCTTTGCTCCCTCTTCTCTCCTTTCCCTCCTAACCTACTTTACATTTTTCCTCTTTACTCCTCTCCTCCATCCCCTCCCTATATCTCTCTTTTTCTTATACCCCTCTCCTCTCCTCCGGCTTCTTATTTTCTAGCTCCTTCTTCCCTCTTCCCTTTTTTCCTCTAAGATATTCATCCTCGTATTTAATAATAATACAATAGTTAATATTAAATATAACTATTTAATTAATTGAATTTAATAATTTATTATACTATTGAATTATATATTATTATTAATTGATATAATACTAAATTATATATTAATACATTAATTTATATATTGTTATTAATTTTACATATTACTTTATTATTTTATATATTATTTTAATATTATTTTAATATATAATTAATTATTACTTACTTATAAAATAATCTTTATGCTATAAGAATTGCATTACTTTCTTTTATTTTTCTTTCACCTAGTAATTTAACTTTCTTTTATTTTTCCTTCACCTAATAATTCAAGGTTTTAGCCATTTGGTTTTTTTCTTGCGAAATTATTGAACCAACGCTTCTCCTCCACTTCTCTTCTCTTCTCTATCCCTTCTCTATCTTGCATTTCTAACTTTCCTTCCTTCCTTTTTCTCCTTGACTTTTATGTCCTGATGATAAATCCGGTTAATAGATTCTAAACATTTACCTATCAAAATGTCTAATGTGGAGCTTACTTTGAAAAAATCACGTATCAAATCACAAGCCCACGGGAATCTAAAAAACATATTTCTATGTCTTTAGCTTTCCCGTTTGTGATCGGCTAAACCCCAAACTTTGTGTATTCTAAAGAAGAAAAGTTGTCCTTTGTAGAAACAGTTTAAATGTTGCTTACACCATTAGATGATTCATAAAAAATCTAAGGTAGGAATTCCAATCCCTCAAAGAAATCATATTGTTTTCTTTAATTTTACAAATTAGATTTTTTTTAGAATTTCTTAGGATCTAGCTTAGAGAGGTGTAAAAGTTTATATTACTATATATTTTCTTCTATTTATTTGGCCTTTGTACCAAATTATCTTGTCAAATTTTAGGGACTCTTTAGAGACATCCCTAGTGGATTTTCTAAAATTCTTACACCTTATTCTATTTTGTTTTTACTCAACACCTTCATAGAGAACTTATTGATGAAAGTGGAGAGGGTTATCATAAAATCATGATAGAAACCTTCAATATTGTTCTTAGTTGATAGGATACCTAATTCATTATTTAAATCCTTTAGAAAAGATTATTGTTCATTTTTCAAAGATTAAATACTTTTGGCTATCATAATTCTCTTATATGGGGTTTTGTGTGTGACAAAGTTTAGAGTTGGGGTTAAATTTCATGATTTGAATCACTTATGGTCGTTTAAAATGTCAATATCTACTATTTGTTGCATTTGGTGATATCAGATCTAGCATATTCCCTACAATACTACTGCCAAGCTCATGGATGCAAGTCATCCTAAATGATTTTGGACACTTTTTTAAACTACTATAAATTATCATATCTTGAGAACTATAGAGCATGATTGGCTAAGACCTAAACACTTTCTCAACCTAAGTCTTTAAAGTTTCCTTTGTATCTACTAATTAAGTCAAAGTCCTCATCTAGTCATATAGGACTAGAGTTGGAATCATTGCTTAAAATAATACCTTTATTAATTCTTATTCTAGTATTAAAGTCTACAAGCAATAGGATATTGCCTTCATTTCTCATTTTTTCAATATCTTGTTATAATTCATTATAAGGGAAATTATTATCTAGATCGTTTTTCTAATAAAAAGCAGAATTAATAGGTGAAAAATAACATATCACTATGTAAATATTTTTGGGATTAATATGTTGTGAAATATTCAAGCACCTCAGAATCCACCCTAGGATGCCAACAATAGGTGTCCATCCAACTAAGAATGCTAGGTTGAGGGTCATTTAGGTAAAGCTGGGAACTCGACTGGTCCCAAGGAACAATCCCTTTGACATTAATACATTGCTTGCCATGCCACACAATAACTAGTAACTTGGAAAACAAATTACATGTAAGCGAATATAGACCCTTCTACGTTGAGGTTCTTCCATGTAATATTCATATTAATAAAAGGGTCTTAAAACCCACTATTTTTCAAGTTTTAATCCAAGCTCTCATGGCTTGACCATGACATGTAACGAGCTCTATCTCTTCCTTAACAAGTTTTTTATGTGCTACTTCTAATGTTGTTAAACATGTATCTAGATTTAGGCTCAACATAACATTATGGCTTAGTATTTGTTATCATGCAAATTGTTATGCCTCTTATGCATTAGATGTTTTGTGTCTACCATTAGTAATCATTACAAACAATTTTTCTTTTAACTTTCACACACATTCATCTATATATTCAACACAAAAACACACACACATACACAAATATATATATATATACACATCCCCACAAAGATGCACCACATATACAAGAATAATTAACACAATGCAATCCCTAAATCCAGAACCATTATCTACAATACAATGACATGATTCATTATAACATGAATGACATACACATATACTTATCTTTGAACTTATAGGGCAACTGAGTCTGGGACAAGGCCTCTCCACCCAACCTTAGATAGTTGGAGCCACACTTACTTGCAATTGTAACCCCTGAGCGAGATTTTAGAATCTAGGGGGTTGCTTGCTTCTAATACTAGCACAACAACTACCACTGAATCAAGGACTCTACAGGATTCCTTCCTCAATCACACTAACATACAACTACTTTCTTGGTCAACATCGGCAGTCCAGAGGCACCCATGCTCACTCCTAAGTGCACACAGTGATTCACCCCCTTCTAGGGAGTCCAAAATCCACTGCACCATCAGAGTGGTAACCACAAGTTTTCATTCCGATCTTCCTTTGCTTCTGCTCCAGGATGATCTCTTCCCAAGTTGTTACATGGTTCTAGAGTTTTCTGTCTCAACTCACAACCTCCATGGGCCCCAAGCTGTTATAGGGATCCAAAGATTCCATCCCAACCAACAGCCTCCAGGGACCCAAGTTGTTATAGGGCTCTAGAGACCTCTATCTCAACCCATAGCCTCCAAGGACCCAAGTTTTTACAGGGCTCCAGAGACCTCTGTCTCAACCCACAACCTCTAGATACCCAAGCTATTACAGGGCTCTAGGGATCCTCTCTCAACCTATAGCCTCCAGGGACCCCAAGCTTTTATAGGGCTCCAAAGACTAGCAACTCAACCCACATCCTCCAAGGATCGAGAGCCAATCCCCTTCTCTTCTCTTCTCTTCAGCGCTGCCTCTTGGAAGCTCTTGCTAAAGATTCCCCTCCATACCACTCTTTGTTCGTCTCTGTGTCTCCTCCTCTTGTATGAATGTGTCTCCCCCCTATCTCCTCCTTCCTCTATCTTCTCTTGGCCTCTTCCTCGGCCACAATTATTGTTGCATCCTTGTTGGCCTGCAATGCACAATCCCTCCATAAAATTCCTATCCTTTTTCTTATGGTTGCTTCTCAAGCAACGTGGGCTTGCATACTTCCTCTTGTAGTTCATTGAATTTCAAGGGCTCCTTCATCAATTCATGCACAAATCAACCTTTAATGGTTGTCTAGCATTTCTGGCTTCTTTTCTGCACAAGAAACCATAATGTCCCAAGCAAGCAACCTCCTCCCTAGTTCTAGAATCTGTGTCCCTTGACTTAGTCCCCTTTATCTTGATTTCAAATGTTGCAAAATATTTACAATACATTTACAATGCAACTTATAAGAGGACTTGGGTGGGGTTGGCACAACCTTCATCCAATCCTAATAGGCAACTCGAATTGAATGACCTACTAGGGGCTAAACTTAGTAGCTGCTACTGTTAACTGAGAGTTAGTTGGGTTAAAACAAAGTCAAACTACTCAACTAAACTCAAGTCTATCTCTATTCGAGAACTAGAGATTAGTTAACTGATAAAAACTAGAGTTAACTCCACTAGATAGCTAATTTTAGCCATCAACTAATCCACAACTCAATAGAAGCTATCTAACTCGAATTAACTGACAATAACTCAATGATAGACCACCTCACACATGTTAATTAAAAACCAACTCAAGTAACTATGAGACTGAATTTGAATTGACATCTTTGACTAAGGCACAAGCCAAAGAAGCCATACATTTTCAACATAACTTTCTCTAGAGTTGTCCACATACACCCAAATGAAAACTCAATTTCAAAATATTTATTACAACATTCCTAACTTCTCAAGTCATAAAAAATATATGGTAATCTTCGAACTCTTCTCTTATAACCTTTTGACTACAATTATAAGATTTAAAAAAATCTAAGTAATCCCTTCCCATTTTTTAAAGCTATAAATCAATTATTATTTCAATGGTTATTAATCATCAACATAATCAACCAAATAAAAAATGTTAATTGAAAATAAAAAAATAAATGACTTATATACCCATTATAATTATATACACATTATAATTATTTGAGATAAACCATAATTAAAAACAATTAATTGCGAATTAAAATGAATTTAAAAAACATGAAATTAAAACTGCCAATAACATTAATATTAAACTGAAAATATAAAGAATTTAAATTTTTAATAAATGTTGAAATTAATAACCTACATTCCAATCATTTTAAAATCAAGTTATATATAGAAAAGGAATAATCTAAGTTTATAATATATAATAATTAGTAAAAGAGTTATCGTTTAAGGCTCGCAATTGAAGCGATTTCGATAAATAAATTAATTGCCTTTACGACGACCTGGACAAGTCCTCTACAAAGCATAGGACTGAATTGACTTCTTTGGCTCGATACGGAATTTCCTTTTAGCTGTTAATGCCCTTTTCCACCGCCGGATTTCCATAAATAAATTAATTGGCTTTACGACGACCTGGGTCAATACCTCAATAACTGTGAGGGAGAGCATAGGCCGGCCGCCTTTTGTGACTTCTTTCATTTTCAAGTTGGCCATATATCCCGCTCGATACGGCCCTCGTCTTAATGCGTTTTTCCAATTTTCGGGTCTTTTATGGAATTATTGATCCGCAAAGACCGCAAAAAAGCAGAGGACTGAATTGACATGCATTCACGGGAGCATGGGTCGGATCTTTGGTGACTTCTTTCATTTTCAAGTTAGCTGTGAATTTCTTTTTAGCTGTTATACGCCGCCTTTGGTGACTTCTTTATAGCCTGCTCGACACGGGAATTTCAACTTCTTTATATCGCACTCGATACGGGAATTTACTGAGTGCACAATTTTCGGGTCCTTTATGAATTATTGCTCCGCAAAGACCGCAACAAAGCATAGGACTGAATTGACTTCTATGGTAAGGGAATTTCTGTTTAGCTGTTAATGCCTTTTCCTACCACAAACGACAGACGACTTTATACGTGTTTCTCGTCAAGTTGCCCGTATATCCCGCTCGATACGTTTAAGGCTCGCAATTGAAGTGATTTCGATAAATAAATTAATTGCCTTTACGACGACCTGGGTCAATACCTCCCCCTCAATACGCACATTCATTCCCTTAAGTCCTCTCTCAATGTCTTCTCTATATATATCTATCTTTGTGTTACCAAACATCATAACTGTGAGGGACGTTTGCGTTTCAATTAAGAGCGCAGAAATGGATCATCAAACACTTGCTCTCTGCAGCATCATCATGCTCTCTGTTATATTCGCAGCCTCTCTTGTTGCTGCTGCTGATCATTCAACCTGGAACCCATTGGAGGACGACGGTAGAGCGCTGGAGGAAGGTCACCATGAAAGGGACTTGGACGCTCTTCTGTCCTTTAAAAAGCATATCATAAGCGACCCAGCGGGAAAGCTGCGCAACTGGACAGTTCAGAATTCAAAGCAGCTATGCTCCACCTGGTATGGTATTCGCTGCACTCAACACTCTAGAACAGTTATTGCCATAATACTTCCTGTTCTCAAAATAATCGATCACGGGGAGTATCATTATTCGGGGGATCCTAAATACCAACTGGGAGGTACCCTCTCCCCCTCTCTTGGCAGCCTTTCTTCATTAGAGACGTTGAATCTTTGTGGCAATGATTTCACAGGAGTGATTCCACCTGAACTCGGGCAGCTTCAAGCCCTCAGATTACTTAACCTCAGCGTTAATAATATGCTTGTAGGATCTATTCCACCTTCATTGTCTAATTGCACAGCCCTTCGAAGGATCGACCTTTCATCGAACTGGTTGATGAGTGTGACGATACCATCAGAGTTTGGTCATCTAGTCCACTTGGAACAACTCAGCTTGTCCAGCAGTGGTCTCAGTGATCTTCGTGGATTGTCTAATTGCACAGCTCTTCGATGGATCGACCTTTCTTATAACTCCTGGAATGGGCCGATGCCATCTGAGTTTGGTCGTCTAGTCAACTTGGAACATCTCAGCTTGTCCGAGAGTGGTCTGAGTGGAAGTATTCCAGCTTCATTGTCTAATTGCACAGCCCTTCGATGGATCGACCTTTCATATAACCGGGCCTTGAATGGGACGATGCCATCTGAGTTTGGTCGTCTAGTCAACTTGGAACATCTCGACTTGAGCTGGAATGGTCTGAGTGGAAGTATTCCAGCTTCATTGTCTAATTGCACAGCCCTTCGATGGATCGACCTCTCCTCTAACTTGTTGAATGGGACGATGCCATCTGAGTTTGGTCGTCTAGTCAACTTGGAACATCTCAGATTGTGGGCCAGTGGTCTGAGTGGAAGTATTCCAACGTCTTTGAGCAACTGCACATCGCTTTCTGTTATTGACTTATCCGACAACCAGTTAAGTGGTCACATCCCTCCGACTCTGGGCAGTCCTAATCGGCTGTCGTCCATCGACTTCAGTTACAACGGATTAAGTGGGGGAATTCCATCTCTGGCCAATTACACCCAGCTATTGAACATCGACTTAAGTAACAACAACTTGAGCGGAAGAATTCCAGTGGAATTGGGGTTTCTACAGCAGCTACAGACCCTGTATTTAAGTTCTAACAAATTGGAGAACATTATTCCTCCGGCCCTGGGAAACTGCTCATCTCTCAGTTATTTATATTTGGGGAACAATCGATTGTCCGGCAGCCTACCACCTGACTTGGGTAAATTGAGGCAGCTTACTTACCTTTCAATCTCTGGACTATGTGATCGTCCGCGCCTTGGGGATGCGGATTTTTATCCTGTTGATAATTGTGATCGTGGCAATATTTCAGGTTCTATCCCTTCCGAAATGGGAAATTGCAGTAATCTCTCTATTCTCTCTCTTTATTCAAATATGCTCACAGGGCCCATACCTGAAACCATTACAAGATTGAAGAAGCTTAGAGTTCTTCTCCTCAGTACCAACAAGATCACGGGTACAATTCCTCAGGAAATAGGAAAACTCCAATCCCTACAATCCTTATATTTATTTTCAAACAACTTAACTGGACATATTCCAGATAGCATAGTTCACTTAGAATCTCTTAGATACCTAGATTTGAGTAAGAATAATATGTCAGGCAATATTCCTTTTCATAAATTAAGTGGATTGGCTTCCCTAGCAACTTTGATTTTATCACAAAACAACTTTACTGGGAACATTGGGAACATTCCTAGAACCATAGGAAATCTCAAATATTTACAGACCATAGATCTGTCCAATAATAATATCCGTGGGAGTATTCCTAGAACCATAGGAAATCTCAAATATTTAAGTACCATAGATATGTCCAATAATAATATGAGTGGGAGTATTCCTAAAACTATAGAAAAGCTCCAACTTCTTTCCCTTATAGATATATCAAAAAATTCATTTAGTGGAGTTTTGGCTACTATAAACTTTCCAAATTCTTTACAGTTTTTTTCAGCTCACTCTAACAATTTTTCAGGAACTTTTCCAATGTCTTTGGCCATGTGTACATTGTTGGATTTAAGGAAAAATCAATTAGAGGGTGAGCTGCCTCAACACATTGGAAATTTTGGAAACTTACGAGTGCTAAGTATCAGTCATAATAACTTCCATGGTGGTATTCCTAAATCAATCACAAATCTCACCAACCTACAAGTGTTGGATTTATCCAACAACAAATTCAATGGAGAAATACCCTTTCATCTTGAGAGACTCAAGGGATTTACAATCAATGTCACAAATTCAAGCACTAAAGATGAGATTCGAGTGCCATTTTCCATTATCATTAAAAGAAGTGAATATACTCTCACATATGTGCTTGCTACAAATACAATAATTGACATGTCAAGCAATAATTTTACAGGAGGAATCCCTGCAAGCATAGGGAATCTATGTAGCTTGAGATTGTTGAATTTATCAGGGAACCAATTGGAAGGACAAATTCCTGCATCACTTAGTAACATATCTACTTTGGAGGAGTTGGACTTGTCCAAAAACAAGTTGACAGGAAAGATTCCTCAAGACCTCTCTAAATTGTCAATGTTGGCAATTTTTGATGTTTCCTATAATAGCCTATGTGGCTTAATCCCAACAGGAACACAATTTTCTACTTTCAATGTAGCATCATTTCAAAAGAATAAGTGTTTACAAGGGTGTCCTTTAAATTCTTGCAATGTAAAGAAAGCACCCATGGGAGAAGGCAATAATGGTAAGAGTAAGCATGTCAAAGTGGGATGGCTAAGTCACTTGGATGAAAAAATGTCATTATTGGCATTAGCTATGGGAGTTGGGATTGGATTTGGGGGAGTGGTTGCCATGTTTATATTGTGGAAAAGAGCTAGACATTGGGTGTTGGGTTTACCTCCCAGTAAATCACAAGCTTTCTATGGAGAATATCGACTCCCTACATAGAAAGAATGTAAAGATGTTTTGGTTTGTATTTCAATGTTTTGAAATAAAGTGTTAGATGATCCAAAAATACAATTTTATCATAGGTTATAAAATTAGAATAAAATAATTATTAATTTAAGATATTAAATTAATAATTATTATTCTAGAATGTTTAATTATTTAATGGAGACTTTTAGAATTAGCATATTGTTGTAACTAGATATGACTCTCCAAATGTGTCGTATCTTAGGCTCTATTTTAGGAGATTAGTTAGCTAGTTGGTTTGAATAGCATTTATTGTAAATGGACACTTGTTATTTAATAAGTGATCCATAATTAGAGGTAGTTAGGACATGGAGCTTATATATAGCTCATTGCAAGAGTGTTTGTGTTGTTCGGGTGTAAACTCTTGCAAAATCAATTATGTAATTATTTTTTCTGATTAATAAAATTATGTGTCTGAGGACACTTCTGCCATTATTGTGGTATCAGAGGTCCAGTAATGCTGCAGTAGATGTGAGGAGGAGATTCCAGTTGTACAAATTTTTGGAAAACTCCATTGAATTGTTCAGTGAATGTTGGCTAAGAAATTTGTCAAATTTTTATTTAAAAGAGAAGAAATTTTATTGATTTTAGATTTTGAAATCTGAAAATCAATTTTTTGCATTATAATAAAAAAGAGTAGTCTACTTAGGCGAATGGCCCGGTTTTCGTCATCGTCGGGAAAATTGTCCGGCTCCAGTCGCCGTCCTCAGCTACCCTCCCCTAACTCAACCATCCTCTTTCTCCGCCACCCTCCTCTCCCGTGGCATTCCTGACAGCCCTCTCCTCGCATTCCTGACATTCCTCTCCCGTGGCATTCCTGACAGCCCTCTCGTGGCATTCCTGACATTCCTGACAGCCCTGGCATTCCTGACATTCCCTGACAGAAAATCCGATGTCAGCACTGACCTCCCCTGACTGATCGGGTCTGAGCGGGAATTGCAGCGGCCAAGAGTTATTGCCATTTCCAATTCGAAATGAGGATCCCGCGGGCTGTTCACTCACCTTCTTCCTCGGCGCCTCCCGCTCTGCACCCAGGTACAATTCGGTGACACCTCCGACTCTGTTAATTGAAATTCCCTTCAATGCGAAATCGAAATTCCCTGTAATGTAAAATCATCAGGTTCTATGCGAAATCGAAATTCCCTGTAATGTAAAATCATCAGGTTCTGGTTGCTGTTATTTTCATTGTAAAACCCACGAAATCGAAATTCCCTGTAATGTAAAATCATTAGGTTCACGGAGCAACTAATGTTAACAAAAATATAGGCCTAAGTTTTCAGCAGATCAAGGCTTGATTTTTTCGTGATCAGTCTGGTTCCAATTCCATTCGAAGAAGAGCGAAAATACCTACAGGTCGTGTCTACAATTGACCACGATCTACACTTGTTGTGACGGGAATATGAATCTCGATGTATAGGCTATGTGCAGGATGTGGGTACAGAAACTGCAACTTAAATTAATGGTCGCAATCTGGTGATTCGATTTCAGTCGCTACGCCCTCTTCAATTTGTGAATAGAGAGAAAGAGAACCCAAACGTACTCATGCAAGTCTTGACGTGTCTACGTGGATGGAAGGAGAATAGACTCTAATCCTCAACTGCTTGTCTTTCTCTCTCCGCTACATAACTTCGCTGGCTGAATTTCGGCCTTTCTTTTCCAGCTGATAAATATGCCGCCAGAGTATTAGGCATCAATTTCAAGTGATTAACTAACTGGAAAAAAATTTGGTCCTCGATTCCAAATGGAGGATGGAATGGGTAGAGTTTTACCTAGGAAACAAAAACATAAATTCAAATACACAACAGAACCTCTGTAAAAGCTATAAACATCCACAACTCTGTTCCAGAAACCCCTACTTCCATACGCACCGAACTACAATACTTCCATCTTCGTTTATAAATAATGAGGAAGATAACGTTAATAGAGAAATCAATGTTATCTTCCATTAATAGAGAAATCAAAACTAGTTTCCAAGCTTACTAAGACCCCTACAAGCTCAAATATGCTAAAATAAGTACATTATTATTTGCAGGCTCATTATGTCAGATGAAGGAGGTTATGGACGCACAAGAGACTTGGAAAACCTCCTCGTTCTGTTTACACGTCAATACTTTCGAATATGATTTGCATGCCATGCTGAGGCTGTATAGTAAGCACAGCCGCTGGGGCATGCTTGTAAGAAGGGGAGAGACTGAATGAAAATCTCTGTAAAATCATGGCCAGAACACTCTTGGCCTCTAACATGGCAAAATTTTGGCCAACACAATTTCTTGGCCCCAAGGAAAATGGAAGGAAAGCATTTGGATTAACTGCTGCCTTTGAAACACCCGCTGCAAATCTCTCTGGCTTAAACAAGTTTGCATCTGGACCCCAAAACTTTTCATTGTGATGCATTGCCAAAATTGAAATTGACAAGGCTGCATCTTTCGGAAGAGAGAACTGGCCAAGCTCGATTGCTTTGTATGCTTTTCTTATTAACCTAGCAGCAGGTGGATATAGCCTGAGTTTCATTTAGCACCATAGTCATCTGCAAGCAAGATGAAAAAAACATCAATACAACGTAAGAGAAAAAAATCAACCAATTAAAATATAAATAACCTCAGAGGTTACCAGGGTAATCAGGAAACCAGAACCAGTTATTCTAACTTAAAGATATAATGACATCTTGGATTGAAAGGCATAAGATCATCTACTCAACTATTATATACTGTTGCAATTACTAGACAGATAAATATTAATAGCCTTAAAGATTATGAGGGTTATCAGGGAAACCAGAACCAAACCATCTAACTTAAAGATATAATGACACCTTGGATTGAAAAGGCCTAACACCATATACTCAACTATTATGTACTGTTGTAATCACAATTAGTAATTCTTATTTAATATTGTTGACCTCAAAATGATCAAATGAGTAAGAACTGAATAGTTCTCAAAAATAAAAAATAAAAATACACAAAATTCCATTGATGAATCTACATACTATAGAAGACCATGGATTTCACATGACAGATCCCTAATTGCCTGTGGTGAAATTGGGTCGGAAAAACAAACACAGTACTCTTTTTTATTCTTTTCTATTTTCTATAAACAGGTGACTGAGTCTGTAGAGTCACACTCACATTTTGACATGTAATTCTGTATTGAATTCATCAGTTAATCGAGCAAGTATGGTTAGTGTATTTTCACACTCACCTCATTGAAAATCAATTACTTGGGGTAACAATCACTTTGGAAACATGGGACTAACTGCCCATTCAAGGTAATGATAAGGGCTTGGAACTTGACTGAAGACTATTATTCTGAAGCCTTTTATAATAGTGTAACAGAAAACCCCAACATGGTATCAGGACCTTGGCCCAATTTAGAGGATGCATTGAGGGTTGTTGGAGATATCGTGGCACTCACTTCATTGGGAATCAATTTTTAAAGATAAATGATTCTATACTTTCTCTGGGACCCTGTTTTCATAAGTTTTTCTGAAAGTTATTCCAGAGAAATATGACTCTTTACAACTTTGTTCTCTGAACTACCTAGTGGAATGAAAATTCTGTTGGGACCAAAATCAGCCAGACTCCATTTTGGTCAACAAGTTTGCATGTTTCACTGACTTTATATTCCCTGGTTTCCGAGTGTATGCTTCCTGAATTTTTAATAAGCCAAGTCACAGAAGATTCTCCACGTTGGGTTTTGCCAAGACATTGTCGAGACTGAGTCATGTCATTATGTTTTTTTGTCCTGTAAATTTTTTCAGTGGTTTTTAAGTAGGTGATAGGATTTTGGCACTTGGTTTATTGGAAATAGCGAATATTAACTTCATCGTTTTCCAAGCTAAGAAATAGGAAATTATTTCAATAGGCTCCAAAGATTATGGTAATGTGGTTAAACCTGTGTTCTTTCTTTTGAATTTTGTGGCCACAGACAGGAGACTGGAGGAAGCTGACTGCTGTAGAAGAATTAGAGGATCTATTCCCTGAGGAGGTAGCATATGCCATATACTATAAATAGTGACTTTTGAACTTGTTACTTTTAATCCAATGCCTAATCATTCACTTAGAAGTTTACTGCAAAGGTGGTCGAACTCATTGTAGCAAATATATATGATTCTGGACCAGTAAATCTAAATCTTGTTAGGAGAACAGATTTATCTTCATCATGGGTGTGGGAAAGACCTGTTGATCAAAGCATAGGCAAAAACAAATCTGATCAGGTATATGGCTGGGGAAACTGTTGTATTGTTGAAAGAATCCTTATCTGGCAAATTAGCACCTATTTGACACAGACAGACTATGCTGACAAAAGCGATATTTTGTCTGTGGGCATTTGCCAATAAGCAGAGACGAAAATCAAAGAATGATCAGCAAGCTAATCTTCCATGACAAATTGGCATTTCCTTTGAGGAACTCGAGCAAAATTCCAAGGATGTTAGATTGAAGTCACTTCAGGATGTTAATGCTTCAAATAATGAAACGCTGGTGACAGGCTTGAAAGGAGTTGGAGGAGTTAAACACAAAGATGTTGTAGGGAATGTTCTTGCTAGTAAGTTTGGTTCACCATTTTGAATTTCTTACTTGTATTGGACTGGGATTCATTTATTCTATAAAGTTGTCAAACATCAATTCTTATTGTAAGGTGTATAAGCTGGGCTTAATTGAGAATGACTTGCGAATGCAGATCACTCACAGATTGAAGAAAATCCAGCAAAAATTCAACGGAGGGTAACTTCTTTCCCCCTGCTGTTTCTCTATCAGAGTGGTTACATGTTCGAGATGAATCCATATTAACAAGGATTGAAAACTGATCACCATTTTTTGAATATGGTACTTATAGAGTATACCTAAAAGTGCACGTGTGGATCTTTGAGCTATTTGAGTTTTGGACCTTGCAGGGCTGAGTTCATTTGAGCAAGTCAAATGAGCTATTTGAGTTTTGGACCTTGCAGGGCTGAGTTCATTTGAGCAAGTCAAAATTTGAGCATAATGAACTTTGTTGTAGATGTTGTCTTAAGTTTATAGTTCATTCTGTTTGCAGCAATTGAGACAATGAAGAAGGGAAAAACGGTTGACAGACCTGCTCCAACAGGATGACGAAGAAGCAACTAACCTTGAAAATGCTGCTATTATGAGATCTAAAGTGGTAGGTTCAGCAGTGCTAGGCAAATACAGCATTTGGAGACGTGAATTTGAGAGCGATAGTTTGGATTCCAGCATAAAATTGATTCGAGACCAACTTATTATGGGCAGAGTGTACGCAAGCATTGCACGATCTAGGAATCAACTTGACATTTACAATGACTTGATGCTGCATATGAAAGAAAGCCAATGACATAATCTGTTCTCTTAAAGTTCATGAAACTTTGTGCTTTGACATGGAATGTTGGGTTGTTTCAGAAGGCTCTAGGTACATTGAGAACATGGGTGCCTGCAAAATTTGAGGAAAGTTTGAGCCTTTATTAGTGCAATATTAAAAATATGGGTGCCTGATGAGCATCGAGGAATGTTTGAGCCCTCATCAATGCAAAAGTAAAAGATCAATTATATGCCACTACTCTCCTGAAGTTTCATGAAATTTTGAACTTTGACATGGAATGTCGAGTTAATTCACATGGCTCTGTAATTGTTCAACAAATTGAATTGTTGGTTCTTTTTACTGCAATGTTTCTGTATTTTCTCAGGTAATTGGTCTAATACTGTAGACTAAGCTGTAACAATGCTGTATACACCACAATTTGGGAATGAATTAGTGTTTTGGACATCAATCTAAATTGTTCTTCAAATATATTCCCAAATGTTAGATCTGTTATATGATCAAAACAAATCTAATTTTATTTACGGTGTTCATATTTAAGAAAGAAGCTCTTGGGTTCATAGCATCTTGAAGTGCAGTTTTCTGAAGTTTGAACCTGTTGCTTTTGAACCAAGTCAACCTGAAACGTGCATTCTTAGTTATTCTAATGCTTCAATTATGAACTCTGTTACCAACTGCACAACCATTCTAATGCTTCAATTGAACTCTGTTACCAACTGCACAACCAACTTTTCCATGAGTTCTAAAAACACTAAGCAAACACGACACAAATCAAACCCCTTATTTGGAATTGAAAGCTGATTTGGTATTTTTGAAGAAGATTACAGCCTTGCCCATGCCCAGGTCTGATACCACTTGAAGGCTTGGTATTGCATATTCAAGTGTCAATGTTTGATACATTGGATGCTTGTGTGAATTTATTATCTTTCTATCATGGAGCTGCATATCATATCTTTGTTTAGATGGACATAATGAATCACTTCTAGAGGCTATGGTTTCTTTTTTCTCCTTGTACACAAATGAACCCTTACATCCATACCAGCCAATACATTATGCATCCTGTCCATACTCTATAACCTTCAATGCTTACATAAATACATGTTTGTAGTTTTATAAAGTACACAAATAAAAAATATATCCGTACCAACCAACACATTTTGTCTCCTTTACATAAGAAATCGCTGTCCATGCTTT
>APFE030979675.1:0-26356 GCA_000404065.3 Pinus taeda
ACAGACTTAGGACACTTGCATTATTTTCTTGGTCTTCAAGTCTTGCAATCCAAGGAAGGTATTTCCCTTTCCCAGTCCAAGTATCCTTGTGATCTTCTATGGCATTTTCACATGGAAGACTGTAATCCAACCCCTTCTCCCTTTCAGTCTGGAGCCAAACTTTCAATCACTTTTACTTCCCATGAAGTTGATGCTCCCTTATATCATCAACTTGTAGGAAAAATTTTGTATCTAACCCATACTTGTCCTTACCTTTCCTTTGTTGTTGGCCTTGTTGCTCGGTTTATGCAAAACCCACATGAAAGTCATTGGAAAGCAGCTAAAAGAATACTTCGTTATGTTCGAGGTACAGTTTAGTTTGGGATTCATTATAGTGTTGAAGCATCTCCTCTATTGGTTGGTTTCACTGATTCCAATTGGGTTGGTGACCCTGATGATCGAAAGTCTACTGCAGGTTATGTGTTCACTCTTGGTTCAGGACCTATTGCATGGGCTTGCAAGAAACAAGGTGCCATTTCTCTTTCTTCAGCAGAAGCAGAGTATCACGGTGTCGTAGAAGCTAGTAAGGAAGCCTTGTGGCTTCGTCAGATCCTGTCAGAGTTTAGCTTTCAGCAGCAGCATCCGACTACACTTTGATAATCAAAGTGCCATTCAACTATGCAAAGATCCAATCCAACATCAGCGTAGCAAACAAATTGAACAACACATGCACTTCATCAGAAAGCTCATTTACAACCATGTTCTTGAAGTACAATATTGTTCAACCAATGATCAAGTTGCAGACATCTTCACAAAGGCCCTCACAGAGGTGAAGTTTACTAAACTTAGATTTATGGTTGGAGTTCAGGAAGTTGTCACTAAGGGGGGATAGGCTCTAGTGCCTCCTTCCTTCTCCTATTGTGTCATATTTGTAAATACTTCAATCCTATCCCAAGTTGTTCTTAAGTGGGGATGTTAGGACATTCTGACACATAAAAAATAGTTCAGTATAACTTGGTCTAGTGTAGAGTTAGGTAAAGTGTGTTTCTTTACTATGTACTTTTGTAACTTACAATCTGACGGTCATGATATGTAGTGATCTGATGGTTCATTCTCTCCTTGGTATTACTGACACTTGATCCGTGGCTTAACACATGATTGGTCCATGATCTCTATTTAAAGAGCATGGAGGGTCATTTGTAGGTTAACTGTTCATGAGAGAAGCTTATGTTAAATTTCATTCTTTTAATAATAAATTGCCTAAAGTGGCCACGTTGGCTCAGGCTGTGGACTGTTTCCCTCTTTGAGGGTTTTAACCATGCCAAAAATACTGGTGTATTGATCTGTGATCTATTTGTGAGCGGTGTCCTTTGGTGTTCTGTCTGAGGAACTTACCCTGTAAATTCCTACAGGAAAAATCGTAATTTTCATTATAAAAGGAAAATTACATGTTGTATATGATGTTCGCATATGTGGTATGTGAGGTTGTGTGCCTATCAAGTAAGAGAAAATAACAAAATATAAGCTCTCTGCACAGGGAAGTTATGCCTTCAGTAGTATTTATAATAAAGTTATCAAAATAATACTCTATGCAAAGAGTATGTATGTCTGTAAATACAACTGGTAATATATAAACATGAAAATATTAACATAAAGCAAAAACAGGCTCCTATTGAGCCTAAACTGTAAATTCCATGAATGGGCGATGATAAAACTAGTATTGTGCTCCATCCCTCTGCTCCTGAATCAACCATGAGCCACGAAACTTGACCGCTACCTCCTTGGATAGTTGATCAGCGATTGAGTTAAGTTCCCTATAGATATGACGACAAGAAAAGTTGTCAAAAAAAGAGATGAGTCTATGGGCCTCATCCATGATGGTCCTCAAAGTGTAAGAATAATAGTTTGATGTTTTATTAATCCAATTGCATACAATTTTTGAGTCCCCAAAGATTTGTAGATTTCTACAATGTTTTTCTAATGCAAATTGAATGAGATGTTTGACTGTAATAAGCTCTACAAAATTGTTTGTGCCCCCTTCCAGCCCCATTTGGATTTGATGGTGATGGGTATCCAAAAGATATAGGATGGCACCCCCTCCACACTCTGATTCTTATGCAGATCCATCAAAGTATGCCCAAGGCTGGGAGTGGCTAATATTTTCCAGGACAATATGCATGGTGGGAGGATTGTCATCATATTCAAGAATGTTACTATATTCTACCAAAAGTCAGGTAGAGATGGAGGGCTAGTGAGGAACAGTATCCTGAAAAATGAGATGGTTATTAGCAATCCAGATTTCCCATCATATAAGGAGGGGAAGGTTCCTAGACTTTGTCTGGGTTGCGGAGGTCCACCATGTGGTCCAAGCTTCTCTGGATTATAGGCCCTGCCATGTGCATTGGGAGGGGATGATCGAGAGGACAAAATTCCAGAGGTCTATAGTGATAGCGTAGGTGAGGAATAGGTGGTCTGCAGATTCTAAGTTGTCTTTACATAAACTGCACCAAAAAGGTCCATGCTGGCCTCTCTTAATAAGATTTTCACCTATGGGAGTCTTGTTTTTCAGAATTGACCACATGAGTAATCTGGTTCTAGGGGGTTCTTTAAGTTTCCACATGCTTTTCCACCATTTTTTATAGTCTGTGGTCTATGATTGCTTGCTAAACAAATATATCCCTCTTTGGGGGAGTATCGCCCATTTTTTGCATGCGCCCAAATAATCTCGTCTTCCCCATCTATGATTCTGATGTGTGATTAAGTTAAAGCAGTTGTGTAGTCCACCCAATATTGATGCCACTGTTGAGGGATGTGTAGACTGCGGGCGGATTTCCAGACCTGGTGAAGAAAGGTGGAGGGATCCATATTTGCAATGTGGCTAATATGAGTGATTCCACAGTTGGAAAGGCAAAGCTTGATTTATTCTAGCATCTTATGGCCAATACCACATCCAATCCATGGGTCTAGGACGATTCGAACATATGTGCCTGCTTGTATTCTCCAGGTGAGTCTCTTTCGGATGAGTGGCAAAGAGTTAAGCATTGCTTTCTAGATGACCGAGATCCCTGTTTTATTCCAGCTTATTTGTCTGAGTCAGTCCATCAGATTCAGGGGAGCTATGTATTTAGAGGAAGCCACCATATTCTAGAGTCTATTTGATGTGATCAATTGCCATCCTAACTTGGCTGCCAGAGTGAAGGAGAAATCTTCCAATTTTTTTATACCCCACCCTCCCCATTTATTTCGGAGGATAAGCAGATCCATTTTGCCCATGAAAATATCCTCCCTGTTTGTTTTCCTTTCCAGAGAAACCTTCAATAAAGGTTTTGTATTCTAGTAAGGATTCCTCTAGGTATCCATGTCAGGGACATCCAATACACTGGGGTGGCTTCAAGGACAATTTTGATGAGTACTAGTCTTCTGGCCTTGGAGAGATACTTATGGTACCAGATATTGAGTCTTCTTTCCAACTTTGAGATTAACCATGTCCAGTCTGTTATTTTGTAGCCATGGGGCTTCAACCTGTAACCCAGATATCTCAGTCCATCCTCCAACTCTAGAAGGGTGAAGGGGAACCAGTGAAGAGCAAATTGTATCTCATGAGGGGTGTAGCCTGTAGCTGTAATGGTGGATTTAGAGTTATTGATGACCATGCCTGTAGCAATTTGAAAAAGGGAGATGGTGTTCTGTAAGGTAATCAAGTCCCCTATTCCACCATTGAGGAAGATCAACACATCATCCACGAAAAGTAAATGAGTTATTATGTAACTATCAGTGATCCTGATTCCCATGAGTCTTCCCCTACGATGCATATCTTTTATAAGTCTACTAAGCCCCTCCATAACCAGCAAAAGGAGTAAGGGGGGTAGTGGGCACCCCTTCATGAGGCCTCTTTCAGAGTGAAAGAAAGGTGATGCCACTCCATTAACAAAGACACTAAAAGAAATGTTTGTAATGCATCACATGGTCCATTTTATAAACTCATATGGGAACCCTAAATGAGTTAGAAGCATTCGTAGGTATAACCAACTTACCCGATCAAAGGCCTTTAAGAGGTCTACCTCTAGGATCATACCTTTAATCTTCTTCATCTATATGGAGTGCATCACTTATTGTGGAGTACCAATCACTTCATGAATTTGTAGATCCTAGAGGAAGGCAAATTGTTCAGAAGAGATGTGGGTGGAAAGAATGGGTCGGAGGCAGTTTTCTATGATTTTAGCAATGACTTCATAAATGTAGTTGCACAGGGAGATGGGGTGGAAGTCATCAAAGGAGGTCAGGTTATCTTATTTGCGAATGAGGGTGATGAATGTGGAATTGATGGCCCCATACATTCCCATTGGTCCAGTAGTCTTTAATGACCTTAAGTAGATCATCTCCAAGGATGTCGAAAAAATATGTATAGAACTCCACCGACCAACCATCTAGTCCAGGACCCTTGTCGTGCTTAAATGATTTCAAGTTTGCCTCCAGTTCCTCCATAGAGACCTCCCTATTCAGCTCCATACCATTCCACTGATCTACAAACCGAGGAAAGAGTTGTGCTACTCTGATGACTTTACCAAGAGTAGCATTGGGAGGTGCCTGGTAGATCTGCTTGAAGTGAGTTGTGGCTAGAGAAGCTAGTTGTTGGAAGGTATGCACAACATTCCCTTGCTCATTTGTCAATTTCCATATGGTATTGATTTCTTTTCGTCCATTTGCAAAATTGTGGAAAAATTTTGTGTTGTCATCTCCCTCCATCAACCATATTGCTCTACTTCTCAATCTCTAGGTTTCTTCCCAATATTTTAGGATTTTGCCTCTCTTCGATATTAATGCATTGAGATTATATTGCTTGAGGTGAAAACCCCTCCTTGTTCGTCCTCCAAAGCAGCAGCCTTTGATTCAATGTCCCTTAGGGTTTGTTCTTCCAGTTCTCTCTTATTATGTGCCCAGATTTTAGATAGCCCTTTCAGCTCTTTTAAGTTGTTGATAAAGCCTTCTGTTATGTTCCCACCAGTAGCATGGGGTGTTCTTCCAGAAATCAAATGCCAATCGAGTATAGGCGGCATCCTTCAACCAAGTGGAGTTGAATTTGAAATGGGCTCTAGGTTTGCTGAGTCCTCCCCTTATGTCAAGGAATATCAGCGAATAGTCAGATATACCACCTGATCCAACCCATTGTCTGCATATGAAGCCCAAACCTAGTAATCATTCCTTGATGATAAATCGATCAAGTCTCCTTGTGAGGTTGTCCTCTCTAATCCTTATGTTCCTCCATGTAGGTAGGATTTTAGCAGAGGGGATATCAATAAGGTTGTGGTTCTACAGGATATTTTCAAAGAATGCAGATAGGGGGTTGACTTGGGCATGATGTCCCCAAGATTCCAAGAACCCCATAAAGAAGTTTAGGTCCCCTCCCAAGATGATGTTTCCTGATTGCAGGAGATTAGAGGTCAATAATTGTTCCCAGAATACTTCATGGTTTTGATAAGGCCCATACACATTAACAAGTCTGATATTTGTGCCCAATTCAGATGAGAAAATGTCTACCCCTGTGTGTCCAATGCCTCCCCAAATGTTACACATCTTGATAGAGCGGGAGTTATATCCCAAAGCTATGCCACCTAAACAGCCATTGAAATCTAGGGCTTGGAAGGACTAATCGGGGAGCATAGATTCGAGGAGGTGAGAAATAGCTTCAACAAGGCCCAGGGTTTCTTGTAAAAAAACAAAATCTATATTTTAGGTCTTGATAAGTCTTCACAAAGCTAGTTTTTCCTCAGGGCTAGCTAACCCTTGATAGTTGAATGAAATTAGCTTCATGGGGGAGACAAGCCCAGGGTGTCTTTTGCTCTAAGAACCCGGTCTATTGTCAGTTGTCGCCCCGCAACAATCTCCTCCCCTGCCTATAGCTTAGCTTTGGATAGGGAGGATGGTCGACCTCTAAGGGTTTTTAGGGTAATGGGGGAAGATACCAGACCAATACTAATGGAGTCATGGACCTGTGATCGGGATAGGGATCACAGTAGATATCTCTGGGGAAGGGACCCTTGATCAGAGTCAGATGATACAGATGGGTTTAGCTCCGAGAAGGATGAGGGGGTACAGGAGTCTATAGGGGGAGGGGGATGCAAAGAGCAAGCCAGAGTAATGGGCAGTGATGGCATGAAAGTAGAGCTCTAATGTAATCCTAATGAGACATCTATGCATTTAGATAAAAAAGTGTATTGAATAGAGTAGGGTTCAGAAGAGGACATACCCAAAGATAGCGCAGCTTCCACAACTGCCCTTGACCTAGTTAGAGGAGGAGAGGGCGGCTGATATGACGCTTTTCTGCACTTTTTCATGTCTCCAAGGACGGGGAATTCTCTTATGCTTCATGGGTGGAGTGTTCCATTGTTGCATCCATAGAGGTGTGCCTTTCTGGTGCTTGAGGATCCTTTATAGGTATCCCTTATTCCCGTTCCTCAATTTATATATCAGGGGACAGTCCTTGAAGAGGTGACCAACCTTATGGCATCGCCTGCACCTAAATGGAACCCTCTCATAAACAAGGATCTACATTCACGTGAAGTTCCTCCATCACAAAGTGATTTGTTCTTGTAACACCTCTCTGATGTCCAAATGGACTAAAATCCTCACGTATGCCATGATTACAGTGGAAAGGTATGATTTATCATACTCCAGATAGGTGCCTAGAGAATTCCTTATGCGTCTAAAAATGTCCTTAGACCAGAATTGTAGTGGCAAGTCAAGAAGGCGAACCTGCAAAGGCCCAACGCCTAACTGTTCCCTCTCTGGATTGAAGAGGGGGTTCCATCTCCTCAGCAGCACAGGGGCTTGTTTGATATGCCAAAAGGATGACAAAACCCAATTTGTATGATCAGCCCGAGCGAATCGCAGTGCAAACCAACTGCAAACAAAAGTTTGAATGAAAGGTAGCTTGGCAAGGTGTTGTCCCCATACTTCTGCAGTCCATTGTTTTAACCATGCCACTGTGTAGTTCTTTCCCTGAACCCTTCAAATCAAAACTTGTTCAGCAGTGTCCATGGTTTCTCCCCACTGTATTTCTTCTCCCAAACTTATGATAATGTCTTAAGCCCTAGATTTTACACACTTCTGCCTTTTTCCCGACCTATGGCCTGCATTGCTGGCATCCTCCTATGGTCCACTGTGAGGATGGTTTGTAGGATTTGTATGGTTAAGGTTAGGGGGGTTCAGTCCAAGCTCAAAGGGGAAGGTGTCCAAAAGAAGAGGGATATGCGTAAAGCTACCAGAGAGGGGGAACGATATTGGGGCCGAGTGAGGGAGACCTTTGGCAGAAAGCCGAGGCTCACCGAGGGAAGAAGTTGATGGAAAATGGGATCCGAGGGAAAGGGTGGACAACCTAAAGAGCAGGTAGGGAGGTATGGGCCTATGCAGTGGGCCACTAATTGAAGGGAGGTCAGCAATGAAGAAGGTGTGGTGAAAGGCGGCCAGGAGTGGGGAGCTGCAGGTAGGGTGATAACCGAATAGGAGGGCCCCAAGATCGAGGGTAAGGAAGAAATAACCTCTGTCAATTCTCTATTTTAAGGGAGAAAACCATACATGCTTGAGTGTGGGGTAGTCCAAATGGAAGCATCCTCGAGAGGGTCTTCTGAATAATCAACTATATCCAAGTCCATAACTGCTCCGGGTGTTATGCTCTAGTTGTCGTCGTAAGTGGGAAACTGTCGCTATAGGAGAGACCAACTGCAAAAAGGGGAAGACAGTGAACGCACGACACGGTCATGGGGGGAATATGATTGAGGTTGCAAACGGGAAACAAGAGGAGCTCAAAAACGGCATTCGAGAGGTACGACACCAGCTGGATGACGATGCTAAGCTAGGTCGCGGGGGAGGGAGCTACAGAGGTCTGCATATAAACCCTAGCACATGTCGAGGTTAGGTCGCAGTGAATTTCCCATCATCCAGATAGATCTGAAGTTATCTTGAATATTTATCTTAGAAAGGAAGGGATTTTGCTGTACTCAACATAATGTTCTGATTGCATGATGACATGTTACAAATAAGTGTGGCAGTTAAATATTGGCATTTTGTTTACGTATTAGACATAGTCTACCAACTAAATCTCGATAGGTTACCATTAAGTGTATTAATTACATATTGGCTACATTTTTATTATTATGAAACTTTATGTTGTCCCATTTTATATGATGATGCGTTTCTTATTCATATATAATGAAATGATTTTCTTATTTTATTGTCCAATATTACAAATATATATATTGTTAATTAATTAATATATAGATTATTTATAATATTACAAAAAATATAATCTACTAAATAGTATATTAATACAATCATTATATTAAATTGAAAAAATTAAAATGTAAAACTCAATATTATTATAAAAAAAAAAATATTTTGGCATGATTAAATAAGATTTTGAGATACAACAACTAATTAATATCTATACATATCAATGCATTGTAGTTTTTTTGAAGTCACTAAACAATGTGTGCCTTAAAAATAGATAATAATGTTTTTTTATGAGTCATGAGTTTTGGTTCTTATTAGTCCTTGCCTTCGGCACTGCAGGGACTCTAGCGATCGCTAGAGCATTGACAATCAATTAATTGTTATTTTGACCAAAACTTTTTATGCTTTGCCAAAATTTATCCAAATTTTTTTATGGCAATTTAGCTTCATGAAAAATTTACCCAAAGTTTTGTTTTCGAACTCTTATCAGAAACGTCACGTGTATCGAGGGAACAATACATATGCAAGGCTTTTCTTATCCAAAGTTTGAAAGGAACTAAAATATTTTGAAAATGATATCCTAACTTTCTATCTCAAACACTTCAAGTAATGTTAATTTTGAAGATAATTAAATATCAAACATTAAATGTTTGAATGTTTGTGATCTATTTTATTAGATTAGTATGGTAACGATGTTGCTTTTGATAGCTTACCATTTCTTCACGGCTTGCTATTTGTTCTGGTGATAGCTCTAGCCAAGCCACTTGCCAATAGCTCCAGCCACCTACGACCTCTAGTTTCCACCGTAAAGATGTTGGTTCCTACCATAGAAGGAAACAAATCGCACTCTGTAGGTTGGAAGAGAGAACAATCACCTCTGTAGGTGCTTGACGAGTAGTTTGACAATTAACCCTACCATAGTGCAACTATGACCCTGCTTGGGGAGAAGGCTTTATACCCTGCAAATAGAGACAACTCTATCAGGGTTTTGAACCCTGCAGATGGAGAAGGTTTTGAACCCTACAAACAAAGAAGGTTTTATCATGTGGAAGAATCCAACAATAGTTCTATTAGGTGGAAGAAGCCAACACCAACCCTGCCACTTCCATGCCCATAGCAGGGAGAACTGTCAATTCTACAAGCATTTGAGAATTGTCAATTATGCAAGCATTCGAGGAGAGGAGCAGTTCTAAAGAAGCTCTTTCAAGTAGAATAAGTCAACAATGAACTTGCAGATGAGAAAAAACAATTTATTCATTTAAATTGGGTCACAGAAACTTACCAGGATAGGAAGAATAGGCAGATTTAACCTCCATGCTAGTGTCCTTCTACTTACCTACCAGTATATGATGCAAGCATGGTCACAAAAATAAATGGGCCCACTAACTAGCTGTTAATTCCATAGATTTGGTACTATGTTCATTAAACTACTAAGCAACTATCATCCTACATAGGTTTGAAGCAAGTTGGTTTTTCCGAGGTGAATTTTGATAAATTCTGGTACTCCTTTCTATTAAATACACTTGACAGCAATTTACATTCTACTATTTTTTCAATGTTCTCTTGGCCTCTACCAAGTTAATAATACTGCTCCCAATTCAAAACCCTTTTCCATTGTATTTATGTAAATACACCCCCATCAAAGGTTACCTTGGTTAATATGTTGGTGCCCATGATGAATCTAATGTAAATTGGCGATGGTGCCCAGAGTTCCTTGGTGTTAATTTCCATGGCATAAAATATGTAGATCAGCTAGAATGTCATCGTGATCTCAAATTCCAAAGCATTTGCCACCCCCACCCTAGAAAAAAATGAAACAACCCCACCCTAGAAGGCAACAAAAAAAATCTGATGTTTTGCATGTGGTCAACAAGATTTTCTTATAATATTTCCAATCATACGAAGTAAAAAGGAATCGAACAAGTGGAGAAATCGCTTACCACACTATCCATGTTGGCGATGGTATACTTGATCATCCCATAGGCAATTGTGGTGCTAAGAATCTAAGAAATCCAGTAAAAATAAATTTTGAAAACACTTCTTAAAAGTGTGATGTGCCCTCTAGCCAGGGTAGCCAGTCTCGTGAAGGTCTCCCTCAGGTCTGATTTTTAACTAAATAGTCGAAGGTCTCCCTCAGGTCCCATTTTAACTTGACAACCTCTGAATCTCAACTACCTCCTCTATATTAACACTACTTGTGCTATTGCTAACCTTATATTTGAGGAAAACCTAAAGTGGCTTAGCCTAGCCACCTTGATACCTTGTTGATACATTGTAGCCATTAATATCATCTATTGATACACTATAGCCATTAATATCACCTCTAAGGGCATGTATTGGTTAAAACACTTCTTAGAAGTGTGATGTGACCTCTAGCCAATCCCCCTCAGGTCTCCCTCAACTCTGATTTTTAAATGGACAGTCGAAGGTCTCCCTCAAGTCCCATTTTAACTTGACAAGCTCAGAATCTCAGTTGCCTCCTCTATATTGACACTATTTTTGTTTTTGCTAACCTTTTATTTTAGGGAAAATATGAAGTGGCTTAGTCTAGCCTCCTTGATACCTTATTGATACGTAGCAGCCATTAATATCACCTCTAAGGGTCTGTATTTGTTACAACTTATAGTCCAATAGCCATGATTGTCATGAAAATTTTAGAGATTATCGTTCTTCATGTGGACCTTTGTCACGAAAATTTTAGAGATTATCGTTCTTCATGTGGACCTTCGTATGGGAAGGAAAGTAGAAAATACATGCAATAGCAGAAGGCATCCATATTCTTGTCCTGGGCCAAGTCATTCATCATCTTGTCCTGGGCCAATTCAAAGCTAGATGCCAAGATGGGGATAGATGGAATGTGCATGCCCTCCCTATTGTGAGGGTATCCAGGTAGTGGAGAACACATATTTTACATGCAAGAGGGGGTCCCACATGGTAAGATTCATGTCGAGTGGTCACTACTAAAAAAATGAAAGTGTTTTTTTAATTTAGTTCAATGAAAGTGTTTATTTAATTTGGTTCTCAAAGTTGGTGCAAGAAACATGAAAATGAAAGTGTTTATTTAATTTAGTTCTCAAAGTTGGTTCAAGAAACATGATCATACGTATTGCTAATAATACCTTGTGGGATATTACTTCTTTGAATGCTACATCGGTTACATTGGCTATCGAGAATGCCTTGGGGATCACATCATATTCCTTTTAGACAAGCACCTAGGAAATTGGTTGATTTTTCTCAAGGACGCGTCTTATCATTATTTGTTTCCAAGGCTTAGGAAGGTATTCATTTTGATCCTTCTTCGAATATCCATTCCTCTTGTAGCAGGGTAGTCAGTTTGATCCTTCTCTGAATATTCGTTCATCTTCATAGTTATATGTACTTATTGCATAGATGATGGAAAGGTCCACAAAATCTTAGGGTGGAGGAGTACACATTTATCATAGCAGAGATGAGGAATGTTTTCTAACAAAAGGATGATTTGGGTGCATGTACTTTTTGAAATTCTCTTACATTTCAAATTTGCCAACATTTGATTCTTTTCAAATATTCCCTTCCATTTTTAGATAGAATAGACCCTTTGACCACACTAACATCTAAGATATTGATATTCACCTCATTCTTGGAGGTCATATGATGGTGGGTAGAGCATCTCAGCCCAACCCAGCCCTGCCCTAGCAGTGAGCATACAATCATCTACGATCTGTTTTCCAATATGATCTTCCATGCTTTCTACTGGTAAATGAATAACCAACCACTTTCAACCCTCTATTTAGCCACCTTCACTACTAACATGAGAGTCCCGGTATAGCCCTAATAGATGAAAGGGAAAAAATAAAATAGAATAACCCATTATACTCCACTCGTTGACTCTGCCCATTTATTCCAAACAATTCTTCCACTCATCAACTCTGTCCATTTATTCCAAACAATTCTTTTGGTTATGCCTGACCTTCCTAACAAGATGAGATAGGCAGGCTGAAATTAAGATATGGAGGTATCTATTTGGGATGGCCCACTTCTTCTTACCGGGATGGCCCTAGACCATTGCTTTCTTACCTTAGCAGAAGTAGAAAAGCTCTGGCAACCAGAAAGGAGTATAAGGGCATAAGACTAATGGAAGTACAACTAGTTTAGTTCAGATAATAAGTACCTAGTGAAGTCACTCGCTCACTAACCAAGACCAAGGAAGGTTACTTTTGCTAGGGGTGAATCTTCTTCCAGAAGCAAGTAAACCACTTCTAGTTCTGAAACAACTGGGTATGGAAATAATGGGGTTATGGCTATCCAATAATGTACATTATATCTCAATCTTGAAAAGGCTTTCTAATAAAAAAGACACCATGTTTACCAAGCAGCTTTCCCACCTCATACGCTAGTTTGACATAACAAGATTTCCCATTTATATAGATACATATTTTCCACATATCATACGCCATGTTAATATATACAGATTTACCAGTTGTTTGCCTCAAGAACCAGTAGCAATGCCAGTGGTCATTCCTACGTGGTCCATCAAGTGTAGTGCAGACCTTTCATTATCTGGGTGCTCTCCTCCTAGTCATGCCTCCAACAATATGTCTTGTTTGTTTAATGGTTCCAATTTGCTTCATCTGGTTTTGATGCATGTTGTTCTTGGCTCTTTTTTTTCTTATTTCTTGTCAAAGATTTTAGAGCATCCCCGTAGTAGCTGCATAGTTGTGCTTGCTGCATCCATATCCAATAATTTCTTTTACAAGGGAAAATAGCCACAGTGGTGCACCTCTAGTCTAGAAAACTGTTTCTCTTTCTTTGGCACTAAAATTGGATATTTGGGTATAGGTGAAAAGGAGATATTCATTTTGATATGTGCTTTTGAATGAAGAATTTCAAATAATATGTGGTCTACCAATCAATTGCAAGTGACAATGAGGAACGTAATATACATAGAGGAAAACAATCGTGCAAGTAAAAGGGTAGAAAGAAGCGATGAATTTTCCATGGAATTTGATATTGAAGTAGAAGAATATGTTCCATTACCAAGAAATGAAGCCCATGTGAAGAAAGAGATAGTTCAGTTACATTTTTATCTTGTATATGCATTTTTAAATTAGCTACTTTTTATTAGGATACAAATATGGGTAGAACTTCTCACAGTGTGACTTTAAAAGTGCAATGAATGAATGAACCTTGCTCAATTGCTAGTTTCTACTCATTGACAGAATATAATTCAGTTGAATTGCTCTAAAGATAAGAGGGATTTTCTTCAAATCATGTAGCATATTATTAGCAGAAATTGCACGGATGCTAACAGTCTAGGTAGTTGGTGAATATAGTAGAGATCCATTTTAACATATATGGAGTTGATTTTTATTACTTTGTTTATTCTTTTGAACATATGTTGTAGAAAGTAGTGAAGAAAGTATATGGGCACTCAAAAGGTAGATGACATATTACCAGAAGTAGGATTGTAACAAATAATGTTTCTTTATTGTAACAAATAAAGTTTTTCAAAGAAAGTCCATACTTGGCTATATGAGGTTATAATTTATTAAATTCCTAAAAGATATGTTATTTCAAGCACATCCCTTATATTAGGCATTATTATTGATGGCTCGTAGGTCAGAGTCAATACCAACCTTATTTTGGGTCCATTAACAAGGTGATACAGGTTGCACTAAACGACTAAGTGTGGAAATATAAGGCACCATAAATGACCAAGTGTGGAAATATAAGGCACCATTGCTGTAATGTCATCTTCCAAGTGCCTCTTCTTAGGTTGTGCCACCTTCTTCTTAGTTCTTTCCAATCTTTTCATGGTATGTTGAGGTTATTCTTTTGGTATTTCTCTTACTCTTATCATGAAAATTCCATGCACAAATTCCTTAGGCCCCTATCCTAGCCTATGCTTAGACACCAATCTAGGAACTCCCATGAATAAATTTCAGCTTCCCTTTATGTAATTTTACCCTAGCCATATTACTTTTCATGATACTTGTGCAGTGAACCCATATTGATTTTCACGACACTTGTGCAGTGGAGTTGACCATACCTCATAGAGATACCTCTTTATATAGGTCTGAAATGATCTCGATTTTTCTTATCAGCTGCTTTCCCTTTGTTACTAGATATGAAAAGAATTTAGTTTCTGACAATCACACCACTTATACCACAATACTAATATACTAATATCTGTGATGTAGAATTTATAGAATAATTATGATAGCCTAAAGATTTTTTTTGTTTTAACTTGAAAAAAATTGGCTTTGTTGTCCATTTTGTTTCAAAAGTGCATTGCTTTCTTGTTTCAGGAGGAATGGTGTGATAGTCAAGGAACCTTTGAAGAAGTTCACTCAAAATGGAAAATGAGACAAGAAGGTGAAATCACATGTGAGAGGAGCCATTGCTTGTGCTCTTTCCCATCAAGTACCCAACTATGTTCAAGGTAGATAAGTCACTTGAAAATTAATTTATACAAGTCCTTGAACAGATGCTCTACTTCTAGCAGATTTTAATTATTATGGTCAAATCCTCTACACAAGACCTCAAATGTAGATGTCAAATTTACATTTAGAAGTGATATCAGGTTTACATTTTGAGATTTTATATGCTTATAACTTTTGTGTATGTATTATTAAACATCTTTTCTATAACCTTTATAGTAATCATTCTAGCAAATCCACTTATATAGGTCCCATCGTTCATGATGGAGTGAGTGCAATTTCTTTAGCTATATTGCTCATTCATATGCAGATGAAAGATAACACTCAGTTCAATTGGTGCTAAGTTGAGAACATCAATGCTCTAATAATTGCCTTGTATCTACATGTAAGGTATATTTAGTTAAATACATTACTAAACAGAACTCCAATTATTGACAAAACTCAACTCCAATGGTTAACAAAACTCTCTATACAATTTTAAGATAGCAAATTATTGCAAATTGCTTCACGACACTGAGATTACATGTTAGCAACAGCAGGGACTACCGCTACGCCAGTTTCCCTTGTTTATTTACTACATTACCATACTCATGATACAAATTATGAAAAGCACCATTATTTTAAATGACATTACATATGCTGATTTTTATTGTCTCAAAATATTAATGTGCAAATGATTAATATATGCACGAGTGTTTTAAATATAATATTCACACCCATGCTTGGTAATAAAGAATGATACTATCATTTCACCTTAAATATTTAGAAGTTCCATGTCGCTCTAATAGGAAATATAGAGATTGTTTCTATTTATATTATTATTATTATTATTATCATCTAATCTTAAGGTCACAACTAAGTAAGGCATCAAATTGGTGTATAAAACTCCCTTGCTTTTGGGACAAGGGTCCAATTTTCACGCAAAGATTTCACTTTTAAGTCTATTAAGGTATACATACTCTACCCCCTCTAGTTTTAAACCTATGACCTCTTAGGAGGAAACACATGTTCTTAACCATTAGGATCACTCAAGTTGTATACTCAATACAATACAATGCTCAATACATCTTAGTGGTTTATTTATCTGTGTGAGCACCAACAATCTTAAAGACAAAAAGAATGAAATCACAAATAAAAATTATATACACCCATATGCTATATATATATATATATATATGACTTCGTGCATAATAATTATATAATCATTGGAGTGCCATATAATGGAAATAATGGAATTTGTGCATAACAGTTATATAAGCATTAATCTTTTTTGTTTTATGTATGCATAGAGGCATGATTAATCATGCGTTAGTTTATTTTAATAATATAAACATTCAAAGAAAAAGAAAAAATCTATTGAAACTTCTATTTATCCAAAAAAAAATAGTTATAGTGAAAACCTATTATAGTATTCACTAAAGTTTTTGTACGAGTGGTAGAGGTTGTAGCGAAGGATATCCTGAAATTTTTAGTCAATCTTGTAACACTAAAAACTTAGATTACAAAGTGTTTTCCTTGTATTGAAGGAAAATTCCAATTGAAATACTAAGAAAAGAACAAGTTGAATGACAAGAGGAAGATCAAAGAAATAAATAAGGAAATATAGGGAACAACCACATAAGGGAGAGCTATCAAAGAAGACAAAAATATCATCGAATAAGGAAAAGCATTGGTCACGACTTAAATTTTTTGAAATGACGTTGGATCCAAAATTATCAATCCCACCCACACACTAGAAACATGTGAGAATACCAAACAAATTTTATGGTTTCACACCTTCATTTTCATGTATGTCATGGATTAAGTGGAATATGTTGAAATTGGTGTTCCTAAGAAAAGTTTCAAGGAAATAAGTTGACATATGCCCAAACAAAATGTCATGCAAAGAATATGTGAAATGGTAAGCAGAAGGTTGAAGCCAGTAACAAGGAAGATGAAATCACCACACAAGGGAGAGCATGGTAATAATATAAAATATTGTAAATAATGAGAAGCATTGATCACCACGTAACTTTTTTGAGATGACTTGGGAGAAAAAATGGAAAGCCCACTCATACATAAGAAACATGTTAAGAGACCAAATGAATTTTGGGGTTTCCCACCTTCCTTGGCATGGGTGGCATGGAGTAAACAGAACATTATCTATCAACATACCTAGTACTTAGGGTTGCTAAGAAAAGTGCCAAGGAAACAAGGTAGATTCCCAAACGAATAAGTAAAGAATAAGTAAAATGATAAGAAGAAGACTAAAGTAAATAGTAGGGAACATGGAATGAGTGCACAAGTGAGTGTTATGTAGGAAGAAGAAAAAATTGTAAAATAAAGATAAACATTGGTCACCACTAACTAAAACCTTGGAGTTACCAATAAAATTTCTAAGGAAAGAAGGCAAATATTTAGATAAAACATTTAGAAAAGAGTATGTAAAATGCTAAGGGGAAGACTAAAGTGAGTAGCAAGGAAGAGGGAATGATGACACAAGAGATACCTCAACAAGGCAAAAAAAAAAAAAAAAAATTGAAAATGGAGACCCATTTGTTACCACTTAACCTTTTTTAGATGACTTGGGAGACAAAATCGACAAGCCCATCCTAATATAAGAAGGATGTAAGGAGACCAAATGAACTTTCGGTTTCCCACCAACCTTAGCATGAGTTGGAAGGAGTAAATGAAACACCATCATTCCACATAACAAAATTTCGGGTTATCAAGAAAAGTGGCAAGGAAAGAGGGTAAATGAATTTGATAAACAAATGGAACATGGTCGCATCCATTGTTCCCTTGATCAATATCTCAGTTATTGTGTCTTGGTGCATGTCTTATTTACTTTAGTTTGCATGGTTACAATGAAAAAGAGAACGAATTGAAAGTTACTAAACAAATGGAACATGGTCGCATCCATTGTTCCCTTGATCAATATCTCAGTTATTGTGTCTTGGTTCATGTCTTATTTACTTCAGTTTGCATGGTTACAATGAAAAAGAGAACGAATTGAAAGTTAAGAAAGGAAATGGAACACACACATACACATAGAGATACAATGAAAACTCAACTTCCATTAATGAATAGAATAATAGAATGTTGTAGATTACAAGCTAGTTAGAATGATGATAGCTTATCTCTAAAGAGAGAGAGAGAGAAAGAGATGACAGTATGCTTATTCACAAAAGCTATTAAAAACATCAAAAGGATTTTATTTAACATAGAGAAAGAGCCCTAAAGATCCCAAACCATAACCCTAGGAGGCAAAGTGCCAAAATTTATATAAGCCTTAAGGTTGTTAGTTGATACATCAACCTCCTTAGGGTGCAACTTTTACATATGACCTCCATTTGGGGCACAAAGTTGCTCATTGGAAATATTTAATTGGGAGTATGATTATTTGTAGGGCCTAAGTATGCCATGGAAACCCTAAGCCCCTAAATTGTCAAAATACATCATTTGGGGCCTCAAAGCAGCCCTAGAAATTTGGGATCTGAAAATCATAAAAAAACATTGCCAATATGGTGAACCATGTTGATTCAATGGAAGAGGTGGATGGCCATTAATGTCCACCTAGATTAACATCATAGTTATCATGTCTTTACTTAAGCGTCATTTCATGTGAATAGTGATGAGAAACAAATTGATTATTGTGTTTTCCTAACTTTTAATTGATGGCCATTAGTAGGAAAAAAAAAAAAAATTGATCTGCATTCAATAACATGTGCATTGTAGTTTTTTACATATACCAATTTTGCATGGTAGCATTTTTTCTTCCCAACACATGTTTAGAAAAAAATAGACAATGTTTATGTTCTTAGTTGATTTATTGAACTAAATAAATTGAAAACATGTTACAATTTTTACAATGTCGGTTTTATTTTCAACCATGTAGCAATAGATTGTTTTCAATCATCCATGCTTTACTAGAGGATTGAAATAAACTCACTAGCATCTCTACACACCAATACATAGCTTTAAATAAATCCAATAATACAAATGGAATTGGTTAATTGAATTAAAATAATAATAATAATAATAATAATAATAAATATAATAATAATAATTAATTCGAGCCAACATTGAAATTTTAATTCAATATTTTTTAGAATTTATTGAAAAAATTGTTTATCTTTTCAGTGATCTGCCATGCTTTTTTTTCCAAGTGGTTCAAAAAACTCGAAGATCAGTGACTGTTATGTCCACAAAATATTTGTACCATGCATATCCACCCAAAGATCAATGACTACTATGTCCACAGAATATTTGTACCAAGAAAATCCACCCAAAGGGATCACCTCCTACCAACTCAACCACAGAGCCTAACTCCAAGACTATTGAGAGAATTGAACTCGTGACCTCTTAATAATAAAAGTGCTTTAGCAAAGGGCCTCAACCAATTGAACTAACTCTCAAGGCTTGTGAGATGTCATACAATATGCTAGAGAGATACGAATAAATGCTAAATGAAACTTCAATACTATGTCAAACTATTTAAATGGTTTATAATCTATAAAATATTAAAAATGTTATAACAAGCTTATAAATGCTAAGTTAAACTTCAATATTATATCAAACTATTTAAATGGTTTATAATATGTGAAAGGTTTCTTTTATGTTTATATAAAAAGAAAAAGAAAAGGATCTCAATAGAGCTAATAGCTAAAATTGAAATTAAGCCCTTCATCAAGATTATACCTCAATAAGAGTAAGTTTAACTCAAATAATACCTCAATGAAGGTTTTAAAAATGCATGAAATAATTGAGATTCATAGATTCATTTAATTGAGATTTTGAGCTATGAGAAAATAGTGCGTTGATATAGATTTAGTGAGTATATTACTATAGACTGGATGAGTTGAGCCTATCTATTCTAAACATTAGTTGTTAAGTTCATTTAATTAACATTAGATTTGCAGTGGAGAAAATTCCTAAAACTAATTGAATAATTTGTTCATGAATGTATTTTTAATTTGTAAATTAATTTATTTATTTAAAACATATAAACTAGCAATTGTACTAAATGTTGCAAAGGAAATGTTGTAAGTCAGTAGCATATTAAAAAATAACATAGATGAAGAGAGATGTGGTATGTTATGCGATCTAAATGTAGTCCAATTTGAGTAAAAGAGAAATTTTAATGATGTTTCCACAAGGTAAACTTTTATAATTGGGATCTATATATTTTGTTTAGCACGTGAAGATTTAAATGAAGAAAAAAAAAATAGATATTTGAATGATGGGAAATTGGAAGGGAAAATGTTAATGTATGTTATTGTTAAATTAATCTCGAGACTTGAATTCAAAAAAATTCTTATATTAATTTACAAACACAACTCTATTTTTAAAAACATAAGGGTAAATCATCAATGGTTTATTCCTTCCCTCATGTTTATAGAACTACTTCTACAAGTAGGAGTTATAGTCACTTAGAAATGATTGAAAATGTGATCCATATACATTTTATAAATCTATAAAGTTCAATAAAATCATATCACTTCTAGGTGTTGAGTAAATCACCAATATATAAGAAATATTTTTAAAACATTTTTCGTACCACATGAAACCATGTTCCTGGAAACTATACAACTACCGTGTCATTATTATACACATTTGACATTGAAATCATTTTAAAAAATATGTATTAAATAAAAGAAATGATTTTAATTAAAATATTTGATTTTGTATTTTAAGGATTTATAAAGGTGACACAATAAGAGAAAGGAAGTCATACTTTGTCCAATTTTTCACAGGAAAACAAAGGGGAATTGTAACTATACATTTGCATATGTACTTTACCTTGGGATTGTGAAGGTGCATCCTTGTCCTTCCCATGATCACCATGTAGACCAAGCTAAATGACAATTCCATCTTTCATAATGGATGCCAAATTTTGTGTATCTTCCTATTTTTTGGTATCATGCTTAATTTCCATTTTCAAAACCTTTGATAAATTAATAGCACTGTTATATATAGCCTCATCTAATATTGTATGCTTAAACTTCTTTACCCACATGATTCTTATTAAGATTTAGGGTACTCACTGCTACCATAATGCTCATATATGTGGCATTTTTTGCATTTGAATGGGATACTCATTATCCAACATTTGCATGTGGGTGATAGGGCCTAAATGTATAAGCATCTCCTCTGCTAGCCCCTGATGAAGCTCCAACCCTACAACTATTTTGCTACATTTCATAAGTCCCTTCTCATCATAGCTCATATTCAATTCCATAAAGGAGCCAATGGAATTATGAATTTCTTGAAGTACGTTTAGTGACCACAATAATTACCTAGCAACTTAACCCAATCTGACATGAGATAATATTTCTCTAACTTCACACCATAGATGAGAGTCCATTTGTAAAGGGTTAGAAGAGTTGTCCTATATTTAATTTTGCAGTACTAGCTTCTCCATATGCATTGAAGGTAGAAGAACAAAGGTCATCCACCCTTAGGCTAATATATGAAAATGTGGGAAATATTTGATGCATGGCATCCAATTTAGTGTCAATGACTCATTTGTGGTTTATGCACTCAATATTTTGGTGCCCTTCGCACCAAACTTCCTTTTCATTCATGTGCAGGAATGTTTCTTAAACACATCTTGCAACCCCAACAAGCTTCATAAAAAATATCATTGACCTAAACATGGGATTTTTCCCTTCCCCAATTTCTAGATGTGCATTTGAGAATTTGTGCTCAATTGTATTAATTTTTTTTTATCACGAGTAGGATGTTGATGTGAGTCACCATTATTGAGGCCATGTCATTGATCATTCCTTACCATTCAATTTGGATTTTGATTATGGAACAAAGGATATCAATTTCCTCACTCGATAGATAGGTCCATTAGGAAAGATTTGGGCCTCTATTATTGGGTCCTTAAATAATAAATGAGTCATCAGCACCACAAAAATTCATGTCTCAAACAGGTTTTAAACCTCAGTGACATTTTTTGTATATCCTCTTCTCGATTCAGCTCTTTAGCCAGAATGGCAGGTTACTCCAGGTCATTCAATTAGAGACCAAATGAGATCATGGGGGGACAAATTTGAGTTGTTTGTCAAATTATCTAACCCAGACTAAATTTATAAGAGTGTGTTGGAACTCAGTGTTCTGTCTCTTGCACTATCACTTCAATGTTGACAACCTTAAAAATCCTAGATAAAGACCATTTCTCCCTATGAATTAGGTCCCATCTTCAAATTCTTGTGTTCATTGTTCTCAAAAAAAAGTTGGGGAATATCTTAGGCACTATGCACTTTATGTCTGATAGAGATTTTGGTTCCCAACATTTTGTGTACCTAAATATTCAACCTGGTATTGTTAAATTGGCCACACCATCTTGAACACTATCAACTCCCATTGATGTGCATGAGATATCTAAATAGGTCTTAAAGAAATTTTCCATAGACTTTTGGGTCTAGCATTCAATTTTCTTTTTATGCTACTTCTGAGAAGAGCACCATTTTAAGTAGTGGTACCAACAATCCCTCCATACCCATTTCTTTAATAGAACTTTGCAATTTGAATATTTTTCTAAGTTAAAAAAGGGCCAGCTTATTGGAATTTATGGGATTGGTATCCACTTTTTTGGTGTGTATGTTTTCATAGATAGTTCTACTTGCAATCAGGTTTCTCTAACATCTTCAAAGATGGTTGTCCCTCTTCCAATTGTCACATTTATTTTTCTTATTCCTATGAAAATTAGTTCACCCAACAAAGAGTATCCTGAGATATAGAAAACATTATCATTGTTTTTCCATAAACCAAATAGAAACCAATCTTACTTCCTGAATTTCTACATCTTTGATATTGCAAGATGTCTATGATAATATTGTGTGATATAACATAGAGTAAAAACTATGTGATATGTTGTATGATTCCATGCAAAAATTGTTAATCTTTATTTGACAAATGAAAAGAAATAGTACCATATTTTAACATCAACCTACAGTGATATACCTTAATCAAATCTTGTTAAGTGAGCTTTTATTGTTCTTCTCCAAAAACTTTGAGTTGTTCACCTCTATCTCAAGCCTATTTAAAGTATTTACTACATTTAGTCCATGAATTCAATACCAGGTATCACTAATACCATGTGCTTGAAACCAACAATGTAAACTTCAAAAAAATTACACGCATATCCAGGTCATTCTGTTCTTGCCATTTTACTAAATGTAAGTATCAAATTTGAAGTTGGACTTGAATAATCTTTATATTATTTTCACTTTAAATTTGTCACACCAAGACCAACTTACTCCAAATACATATATAACACTCTAAACACTAAAACTGTAACAAATTTAAGAGAGATTTGAGCCACCGTGTTCTTGTCATCCTACGAAGATAAAATGTAGATATCCATTTGAAGTTGGAATTTTACTAATATTTCTATGAATTTCATATTAAATTTATCACAACATTAACTTACTCCAATTACATAATATAAATAGATCATGTTAGTGAAATCATAAAAATTAAAGAGAATATCTACACATTATGTTCTTGTCATCCTCATGAACACAAGACCAAGGCGAAATGTCGCATTGACTTATATCTGCAAACATTTGGATACGATGTTAAAATTTACAATAAATTCAATAAATAAGAATTCATTAGGGGAAATTTGAGGTCTAAAATGGGCCTCCTAAGAAAAATGTACAACCAAAATAAACTTTATAAGAACCAATAGGATTCAAGATGATGATGCCAACCTTGGGAATGATTCACCATTTTTGGAGTAAAAAATTAAAAAAATAATAAAATAATAAAACTACTTTTTCAATTTGTTTTTTCAACTTATCTCCCTAAGGTTTTACTCAAATTTCAAGTGGGGTTACTTGTTGGATGAAAAATTTAATTCCTCATCCAAGGAGTACCCATGTTGCATACTTTTGATGGACCCTGCTACATGGAAAATGAGAAACACATGAAAAAATGTGATTGCAATAATGTTTTTCATGTATTTTTCATTCTTTGTGTAGTAGGGTCCATTGAAAGTATGCAACATGGGTACTCCTTGGTTGAGGAATCAAATTTTGCATCGAACGAGTGTTTATGTTTGTATATCCTCTTACCATAAGCTAACAACATTTGAAAACATTACATATTTTTTGTTCAAGGAAGTGATGATGCGTTGGATGCAGTCGCATGCTTACTTGCGCTATCATTGTCAAGAACATCAACCAAATATTTCTTGGCATGCACAAAATCCTGGGAATGACGTCAGTGAGTGTGAGAGTGTTTCCCATGGTGGTGGTGCATGTGGTGCTTATGCAGGTGGTGTGCATGACGCGGGTTCTTAATAAAAATCTATTCGTAAAAGCTTCCCAAAATAATAGATTCAAACTACAGTTGTCTGGTCATCAAAAAGCTTCATATAATTCCAATCTTTACCTTCAAAAAAACAAACCATATACCTATTTAGAAAACGTATTGTGATTCAATCAATATGTGACAGTGAATCTTTTGCATCCGTCGAAGAAGAAAGAGTAAGAATACTTCTAAGTTGGGTAGTTTGAATCATTCTACAGTGGTGAATATTTTGCAGCTACAGAAGAAGAGAGAGAAAAATGCTTCCAGGTTGGATAGTTTGAAAAGAACTGTTAAAATGAGTTTCTCATCAGTTAAATTATTATTAACTATTAACTAAATATTAATCTAACGGTTGACTATTGTTCAATCGGCTAACATTAAATTTGAAGGTGTAGATTGGTGTAAGGTGGCACTTAGGGGAGTCTTTCTCAAAAGGAATGCCTTATGGCGTAAATATGTATATAAAAAAATATATTTTTATATTTAAATGTTAAATTAATTGAATAAAAGTTAACTTAAAAATTATATTTTACATGTGTATTTTTTCTAAATGAAATTAATTATTTGGGTCATGCCTTAAAACTATTTCTATTTGGTTAAGAGCTCATTTTCCTTGGATGTAAGGAGGCATCTCAAACTGATAGCGACAATGAAAGAAACAATGTGGAGCTACCCAACTTAATTTTCAACTACTAATTCATTTTTCTTCCTAGGCGCCTGATATGAGTGTGGTTGACTTGCAAATTAGAGCCCGACTGTCAATTCAATGTACTTCCTAGAGGAAACATTCTTAGGAAATATATTTTAAGCCAAAACCCAGTTGAGTTTAATAAAAGAAAATCCTTTTCTTCTTACGAGAGCAGGCTACAAGAATCCAAGGCCAAAGGAAGGATTGGTCAATGGTCAAACATTAATTGAATTTAGTTTAGTTTATCTAGTAATGGGTACTGTGAAGTGCCTCATATTGAAACCAATTGGATTTATTTTTCTTAGGGCTACTTAGAACTGTATGACAAGTTTTCTTAGGTACTTTGAGATATTTAGTGGAGAGTGAACAAACTCCTAATCTATTCAAAACTAAAATGTTTTGTTTTGTTGAAAATGTTCTAACTCTAACTCTAGGTTCCTATTGGTTAAAGGTCCTCCTGAGTGTTTGAAGAGTAGTGCCTCCGAACCAGTACCAACTAGACCCTCTAAGAAGAGAAATTCATTTAGGGATGGCAAGATGCAAAATTCAAATTCCTCGCATCAAGAAAGAGCCAAGAGCTGGTAACTCACTTCGAAGTTAATTGGAAAACCTCTTTTCCTTTTACATGTTTTTGATAAGGAGGTTTATTCCACCCAAAGTGTCTTTCTCTCACATATGACGGTATATATATAGTCTTTTCAGCCTTCACCTCAAATATTGGTTGAATGTTTTTTTTCCCTCTTGCTTATGGGGAAAAAAAGGGAAAATGTTAAGGTAGGGGAAAGAAAAAAGCAAATGTTAAGGTAGGCTGTAATAGGTCAAATATTGTTGCAGCATTTATGGTACCTTATACCAGTTATGATGGTTTATGCAACCATATATAGTACCTTAAACCAGTTATATTAGTTTATTTAACTACCTAACATAAATATTCATATTAATGATCACATATTATTTACATGTCACTCATACTAACCTAGTCCAACAAAACATAATGTGATTATATAATACAAATGATCATATGTCTATATAATAATATTTAATGTTGGAGCTTGTTGTTTGCTCTTCCAACACCTCCTTACAAATGAGAGATCCAATAAATTGCTAAAACTCTCAACAACTAATCTGCATATCCTTGTATTCAAGATCACTAACTACATCTGCAAAATCACCACCTTCAAAGCTTGATGTATGTTGTTGATGAGCCCCAATTTTGGTACAACTTGGGCTCATTTTGGCCAATTTTACTTGCTCAAACCATTCATTTTTATTTGCTTATGCATGCATTTCTTAGTTTATTCATGTTGTTTGTAGGAAGAAGGTTAGACACTTTATCTACGTGACTAATGCATTATGATTCCAGGTTTTGGCATTAAAAAGGGATCAAGAGACAATGAAAAAGGGGATAAGGAGACAACGAGGTGGCACTACTGCTTTTGTGGAGAGATGTCCACGGTCTTGGGACATTCCTCGTGATTCCCACCAAGAACTCTGAGCTCCAATCCATCTCCCCTCCGAGCTTAAGAAGCAGCCAGTTGTCCTACAGGAACAGCAGTTATAAACTGTTCTACAGGAACAGTAGTTATGACTGCCCTACGAAATCCGCAGTTAGACTCTAGTTGGACAGCCGAGCTCCAAAAATCAAGGGCACTTGGTGGATCATCATTTTTGTATAAGTATGAAGGCCTTAGCCTTAGATAGGTTGTTGAAACTCTCGTATTGCTATTGTAATTTT